>JAECUM010003319.1:0-51419 GCA_016617855.1 Megalonaias nervosa | reverse complement strand
AAAGAAGTCTCCATATATCCAATTAAATTCTACTTTGAGACCACAATCTAAAACTAAATTTGAGAACTATTTTTTTTTTAAAAAGTTAATGAATAAGTCAGTATTTGGTAACACAATGAAAAATCTACGAAAGTAGGTTCATGTTGAATTAGTTAGACCACTTGAAATTGACAAAATATAACGCTGGGGTTCCATCCCTGGATTGTGACAGGAAAATATTTAGCAATTTAGCCGATCACAGACTCAAATCATATTTAACGTTGAGTCGACCCGAATACACAGGCCAAGCAGTGTTGGATATAAGCAAATTGCTCGTAATATGACTTTTATTTTAATCGTTTACTAGATAAATATAAATAAGTTGAATTATTATATAAGAAGACTTGTTGTCTTTTATTTGAATTTAACACAGAAAATATTTATCATGATATGAAAAGCAAACCATATGATGTACGAAATAAGCGATTACCCAAATGGCCACCTTTTACACAGAGAAACTAATAATAAAGTTATCCGAGAATTTAAGAATGAATGCAGGCCAATACAAAAATTTCTTGGCCTTCGCCCTAAAGTGTAGTCCCTTGTTGGCGATGTGAAAAAATAAAATTAATAAAGATAGTAAACGTAATGAAGTCAGAGGAATATCGTTTTAACTGGTCAAGAAGGAATTAAATCATGCACTTTACAAAAATCTTTATTTAAAAAAGTAGAGATGAAATATAATATACATTCCGTAAAAAGTACTAATTATCGAATGGGGGGGGGGCGTATATCAACTGATTAAAACTAGTTTATGGAACAAAAAAAAAAACCCAGAATAAATCAGAAGTGAGTAGTTAGTAATATATCTTTAATTTGTTATCTAAAAATAATTTTCTTACCTATTGAAAGATTAATCTACATAACATTTAAACTGCCAGTAAAGATTATTTATTCTTATTATATGCGTAAGAGTAACCAATGTCATTCTTAGTTTGCAAGCTAAAATTCTTCTAGCTTATACTAAGAGTAGTAGATTAACCTTCGTAATTTAATGGGAGACACAACTTAATAAAAACAATAGGTAAAATGTTGGCGGAAAGAGAAATTTGGAACAGAAAAAAAGCCAGAGATTGTCAAAGATAGTACTTTACAAATTAGTCTTCAAGAAATAAAGGGTACCGAAAAGAAAACGGAGAAGATACTGAGCGCACTATAATGAATAAAAGAGAAATGCACAAAATAAAAATACGTGAATAAATGAAACCTTACATTAATTAGCATGACATTAAATGTGATTTACAAACACTAAGACAAATATTAAACATGTCACGAGAATGAAATTACTCGATATTCCATGAATACGCATTTTTATGTTATCGGAGATGTATAAATGTGATAAAACCACAAAATGGTGGTGAAGGTAATTTAGACATAGATCACGTTATTCTATGTTAGTAAAATCATTGATTTGATCCTGAACAGCAGAGAAATTTCATTGTTGTAACACGAGATGTATGATAACCTCCGGAAATAGATTTCAAAATGTGATAATGTCACAAAGAAAATAGATAGAAGAGTCGAGGAAGAAAGTTGATTCTTTCAAGATTGTCAATTTTATAACCGAGGAGATTTAAAATAATACTGTCTAACATTGTCTCACTTTAAAATGCATTACATGATACACAATTGTAGCAAATGTTTAAGACTGGAAGAAATTTGCTGTTTGTTTATATCACACCAGCAATTATGTCATCTAATAATGATTTGGAAATTTTAGCGGTTCTGTAATTTTCAAAAAGAGCGTATACGTCTTCTTGACTTGTTTCTCTTCCATTTTTTTCAACTCATTTTGAGTTCCATTTTTACCGATTATGTCCTTGTGTACTCCATTTGCAAGTACATCTGTTCACTTCTTGTTTGCATTATTAAATTTCTGAATAAATGAGGATATTTCTTTTTTGGAGGTTTTTTTGTTTCTTTTTTAAGTTGTCTGGTTTATTTTTCGCTGCTTAAATAGCCAAAAAGTGACTGAAGGTGACGGTGTTTATGAACATTGTGAAGACATGAATGTCCTAAAGATTACAGGATAGATGGCAATGAACAAATCCGGTCACCACGAGATACTAAATCATAAGGTTTCATAGCTCCTAAAAATACTTGAGTTTATATTATGAAAAGGACATAAAAGACATCATTTGTAGCTTAAAAACGTCGATGAAGAACAATATTAGTTTATCATAAATCAATACTTTCCATTTGTGCTAAAAGGATTTATTTAATCGAAGAAAAACCAACAGAATGGCTATCTAAATACCGTAGAAGTTTGTCAAATCAATTAGAATTTATAAAATGTAAAAAAAACAACAACAAAACGCCGTACAACAAGAACAGTTTAAAAGTGCAGAAAAGTAGTAAAGCGCAAGTTGCTGGACAGCTTACATGGCTGGAAAACAATTTATAGAAGATATCGAAGGATGAATTTTAAAAATATGAGAGAATTGTCATTTGCTGAGAGATTTGAAAAATTGTTAAGAGAGGAAAGTGTAATACTAGCTAATATAGTTACATCGATGTCAATGACTAATACCTAATGCTATGAAACGTAAGGACCTGCTGAAATTCAGTCAACTGCTATTGCACCGGAAAATATTGCCCATTTTCGTCACCATTTCGCATGGTAAAAGAAAATCACGATCACCGCCAATAGTATATTCCACTTTCACTTTTGAACCTGTTGTAGAATGGATCAATTTGGTTGTGTCTTCCTTTGAATTATATTCTTACTGTCGTAAAATTAATAGCTCCATTAGTTTCTAGCAGTGTCTGATAATGTCGAAACAGACTGTGTGATAGATGTTCTGCTTTATACCTATGCAATTAGAATATATATTGCATAAAACCTCATAACTGGATTCAGTTTAATTATTCTCTCATCTGTATGTCCGTTTAGATCTTTCCATCCAATAAGTCTTTTTCTGCAATAGAATTTATTTCATCAACTGAAAACATTCCCTAGAATTCAACCGCTCCGGTGCCTAGTGGTTAGAGCGTCCGCCTCAGATGCAGAAGGTCATGGGTTCGATCCCCGGCCGAGTCATACCAAAGACTTATAAAAATAGTATTAACAGCTGCCTCGCTTGGCGCTCAGCATTAAGAGGTTAGTGTTAGGACTGGTCAGCCTGGCGTCAGGATAATGTGACTGGGTGGGACATCATGCTACATGTCTGTTGCATGATGCCCCAGTGCTAGACATCACTATAAGCTGCCACACTGCAGACATCGTAGCGATATGACTGAAAAATTGTTAAAGCTACGTTAAAAATCCAAATCTCTCTCTCTCTCTCTCTCTCTCACACACACACACACACACACACACACACACACACAGATACACCCCCCTAGAATTCAACAGTACCAGTTGCGTCGTGATAGTTAATTTTGTAAGCAGTTAACAGAATGGTAGCTTTATTCTTACAGAAACCTTGTTTCACAGTTGTTTTCTGTTTGTTTGTTTGTTTGTTTGTTTTGTTGTTGCTGCTGTTGTTGTTGTTGTTGTTGTTGTTGTTGGGTTTTTTTGGTGTTTTCTTGCCCATTATTAATCAAGAAGTCTTTTTTCATTGCTGTCTCTTCATTCACGATGTGGTGGCACTTTGTAATTGTGGCTGATCAAATGAAATTGTTTGACATTAATACTCTTGATATTTGATTTGATTTGATTCCAGTAAAGGTATTTTATATTCAGATAGCAGTTTTCGCGTCTGAAACCAGTTTTTCAAAGTTGTTTTATAATTCCATTAATTCAGGTATACTTTTTTATATTGAATGTAATAAGGAAATCACACATCAAGATGTCACCATTCACATTGAGCGGATTAACTTAACCGGTCAAAATCTCATGGTTTGATCTGCACCTCTTTGTCGTCATCACTGTCATATATTTAATGTTTAATTGTAAAAAAAAAATGTCATTGATTTGCATGTAAGACACCGAGTTTCTGTGTAGTAAACGTTTATTGCGTTCGGTATTATGTCCAGTATAAGAATTGAGCTGAACAGTAAAATGAATGGCATGAGGAGGGGAAGGTGCTGTACTCTTCTGCCTTTTTCCTTTGTCTAAAATCTGAAGTCGACCGCCCGAAGCGAGGAATCCTGAAGGGGAACAGATTTGAAGTAGAGTATATATATTTTGGACAAGGGTCCTGCAGTGTTGTCGCCGTCTCTTTATAGTGAGTAAAAGGTAAGTTTATGGCTTCTACATAACAATATATTGTTTGCCTCTGTGATTAGGCCTAGTTGTGTTCATTTACCTATCACAAATTGTTAAAGTTTCCAAACCCATTATTTAAATTCGTGAATTTAATATCGTGAACAATCTTGATTTATGGTTCGTATTCGTAATATAATATTGACTTCAATTGTGCAATACAGTGAACCTGTATTTAATGTTTTCCACAATCACACTTAATTTTCTGTTGAATTTGCTTTCAAATGTTTTCATTTCTCTAATGTTGTAATATCAGTTTAAACACACCCTTCGCATCTGTGTCATTATTTGTGGAGGGCTTTATTGAGCATTATAATTGTGCATGGTAAATATTTTGTTTTTGGGAAAAATTCATGGATTTACTGAGTAATTGTGTGAGTCACATTCACGAAACTCCTAAGCTTAAAGTTGTATCCTCCTTTACAGTGATATGTATTGTTATATATATTTAATTTAATTGTTTGTTAGTTTTAAATTTTTTAATTCCATTACATGTCACTGCAATGTAACATTGTTTACTTGACTTGATCTTATCCAAAATTGAGTTCATTTCTGCTTGACCTGATTGACTTTTGTTATTTTCAATTTCATTGACGTCAACAACTAATAACAGAAACATTGTATGTAGTTGCTGACCCTGCTATAAAATCAGTGACAGTTTTGGCAAACAACTTTTTAAATTTTTTTTTGTCTTTCTCAGAGTAAGAATTATTAAGTTGAGTGAAGGTCTTACCTGGACTACGTGATTTGAAGCATATGTCGATTGGTAACAAACTTCTATTTTTTTCCAGAAGAATGAGCTTTTGACCCTCATCCGGGAATCTGTTTTACGTCTTAATTAGTCGTATAACTTATGTTTATATAAAGGTTATTCAGTTGGGCTTAAAACACGTGACACGTTAAGTTGTATTATGTTGTGACCAATTTGGGTTGAATTTTATTTTCTTCAAATTACTGAATTCAAGTGATTATTTTCCCTGGAAATACTGGAATTTATACTGAATTCAAAACTGGAATAATATTTTCTGTGATTCAACAAGAGACTGTCGACACAGCATCACTTCGCTGACCGCAACAGATATCATCGCCTTCAATTTCGGATTTCATCGGGACTCGAACTCCGTTTCATTCAGGACCATTTATTACAAGGACTTCAATTTTTTTAATTCTTAGATTATGTTTGGATTTAATTCGTAAAACCGTAAGTTCTTTTTTCTCATTTTTCACTTTGTTTTCTAGCGAAATAAATTATTTGTTACATTTTACAAAAGCTTGTTTCTTCACTCTTTTCTGTTACTTATTTTAAGAGCATAGACTCGTAACAGTATGCATTGTAATTTCTCCATTATTGTAATGGCATCATATTTTCATTTGGTTCCCAACAGATAAACGGTTCCTCATATACTTTCCATTTCATGAGGTCGTACTCTTCTCCTTTCACTCTTTTAGTCTTCATTTTTAAAATATTCTTTTTAACTCTTGTTAATAAAATATGCCTTCTATATCTTCACCTTTTTAAGTCTCTAGTTTTTAAAAGACTAAATCACGTACAATTTCTTGCTTGATTTGAAATATGTAATCACTTAAGTGAGGCAAAAACTGTTTTCATTGCCTTTCATTTTGTAATTCTATTTCACCAGGTTTACACTTAATGCAACAGTTGTCAGGCAAACAAATCGATAGATCCATAGTTTTGAAATCTTTTCTTTTCTTCCACGTTTGTTTTGATAGGATTAATTTCTATTAGTCTTTGATGTGAGTTATTGTATCCCTCATTATATCAAAGTAATTCTCCTTTATAAAGATTTCTCTGAAAGTGTCGTGCATGTCAGCTCCCTCTTTTGTTTTCATTTTGTCATTTGCATTTAGAGACAATTATTATCACTTATTGTTGCTGTTGTTCTTGTTCAACTTGCTTGCATTTCACTACCGTCTGCCTGCCACTGATCATTCGAGTGACTGACACATATTCTTCTGCAGGGTATTTATTTATCGTTTATTTGTGTAATATGCAGGTATACTGTTTACTTAACTATGCTCTTAATTCGGATTATTTTATTTTATTTTCATCGCGGTTGGTTTACTCCCACAACAGATTTTGTATAAGTAACTGGATTTTAACCTTCATTTCAGCCATTTAAGGATAAACCATTTAATGGGATAGGGGTTAATGAAAACAAATTTCGGTTCCTAAATACACTGAAAAAGGATTGTCTTGCTCTAATATATTAGGAAAATGAAATTTATGCTGGCTTGAAAAAATATCCCTTCTCCATTGAAATGGTCAGTCCCTTAAAGAGTCTTATTAAACGCTCATTTAAACGGTGAATCGACGTTTTTCTAAATTCTGTTTACCAGGCTCTAAAACGCTATCCGGTTGATAGCCGTTGTAACTGTCGGTTATTTTAATTCAAAACCAAATGTTCCTATTATCTTGGGATTTGTGGAATGCGGTCGTAAATTATTGAGTAAATAACATTTCAACATCCGTTCCCCCCCCCCCATCAAAAACCCCTCAACGTTATGGAAATCACTGACAAGAATCTAACACCGAGTGCAATCTGAAGCACGACACAACGGAAATTTGTATTAAAAAAAAACAATTTAAAAAAGGACAGACCATCAATTTGCGGGACGAATTAAATAGTCGGTCTGTAACAGTCTACAAAGTAGTTTTCATTGTAATTATTACACCGTCCTGACATTGTAGAATAATATTACAGCTTAGTTGCATCGTGGAATGAAGGCATAAATAAGAAAACAAAAGTACCAACCCTTCCACAAAATCGCAAACACTGACTTCTAATGTGCTGACGTTTTATAGCATAATAAAATGGCATATCGAATATCCAATCTAACACTTAACATGTCAAAAAGGAATGTTATATGCGTGTTGACATCTGTTTCTTGCATTATCGGGCGACGAATGCTATTACTACCAGTGCCAGATTTAGGCATAAGCTAAACAAGCTATAACTTAGGGCCTCACAGTCTGAGTGTAATGTGTGATTTGGATTTTTAACGTAGCTTTAACAATTTTTCAGTCATACGATGTCTGCAGTGTGGCAGTTTATAGTGATGTCTAGCACTGGGGCATCATGCCGCAGACATGTAGCATGATGTCCCACCCAGTCACATTATCCTGACACCAGGCCGACCAGTCTTAACACTAACCACTTAATGCTGAGTGCCTAGCGAGGCAGCTGTTAGTATCATTTTTATAAGTCTTTGATATGACTCGGCCGGGGATCGAACTCATGACCTCCTGCATCTGAGGCGGACGCTCTAACCACTAGGCCACAGGAGCGGTCCCTTAGTCTGAACCCACTGTCTCACAGCCTGAACCCACAGTCTAAAGGGGCCTCTCAAATTATTTTATACCAAATAGGACCTCTACAGCTTCCCATAGCTTAGGGCCTCGCTATGTCTAAATCCGGCACTGATTACTACTACGTATTATTATTATTATTATTATTATTATTATTATTATTAGTGGTCGTAGTAGTAGTAGTGGTGGTAGCAGTAATGTGCGCTCACTGGATTTCACTTATAAACATGTTTTGGCATACATCGTAAAACTTTATAACTGGGCACTACCTGTTTGCCTCACCTACCCACCCAAATAATTCCTACAAGATTTTATATATATATATATATATATATATATATATATATATATATATATATATATATATAAGTACGACATTCAGTTTCCGGCCAGGTCATACCAAATACAAAAATAGTGCTAGCAGCTGCCTCGCTTGGCGTTCAGCATTAAGAGGTTAGTGTTAGGACTGGTCAGCCTGGTGGTATTGAACTCCAACTTGGAATAGGCCATTTCTGGAGAATTTGCGTGCAACAACTTGAGAAATTTCATGAGAAATTTCATGGTCGTTGGCACCAACTTGGGGCACAGGGGTTCGTTACAAAGAAAATTAGGAGTCTAACCTGTAATAATATAATATATGTTATATTATTACAGGTTAGACTCCTCATTTTCTTTGTAACGAACCCCTGTGACTTGGGGTGGGACACCATGCTACTTGTCTCATCACAGGAGTCTGCAGTTTTATGAATAAAGCACGACGAAATTTCTGACAACATGAAATCACCTTACCGGTATTATAAATTAACACAAGGAGTGCAAGGATGACCACAACCCTCCGCTCAATTAATTTATAATACCGGTAAGGTGATTTCATGTTGTCAGAAATTTCGTCGTGCTTTATTGATAAAACTGCAGACTCCTGTGGTCTCATGCATGAAGTCCCAGTGCTAGACATTACTGTGAGCTGTCACAATGCAGACATCGTAGCGATATGACTGAAAAACTGTTAAAACTACTTTAAAAATCCAACACACACACACACACACACACACACACACACATTTGGTTTCCAAACATCATAAAAATAAAGTGCGGCCGAGACATCAGCACCAGGTGTTTCCATTTAGTTTCTATAAATAGCAAAGATACTCCTTTCTTGACGTCATATTATCTTGTGCGTTAGACCCGGAAACACAATATCATGGTTAATATAGTGTCACGCGAAATGAAAACGTACACCGCAAGATATAGAGTCAGGCCAAGTTTGTAAATGTTCAGAAATTACTCTAATATTGCATCAAAACGATATGGATCTGTTAGAAAGGTTTAAAGCATTGTGGCAGGTAAGTTTTAAGGCAGATGTTCCAATTGAAATCCTCTCGCGTCTGGAGGCCTGTGTTGATGGCGACTCGACTAGCGTTGAAAAGTTGACTCGTGCTTATCAGGAAACGAAACAGTGTATTGAAAGTTTGAACAATAAACTTAATCAGGAAGAATTGGTCCAAAACTTTCTTCAGAATGTGCTTAAGGAAATCAATGTTCCTGTTTCAGTTTCGGTCGGTAACACAGATTATTTGTATGCCAAGGTAAATAAATCACACAAATCGAATGAACATACCGATTCATTTAAGCGTGACAGTCAAGTCATAATCCCGAGCAGCAGTGAATATGATGATATAGATGGTGCTTACTCAGAAATCCATTTTGATAGACAGGAGGAAAAAGTAGCACAAACATCTGAAAGGAAAATTTGTTCAGGGAGGGGGTCAGTGAAAGATAAGGTTCGACAGTTTGAGCTAATAGAAAAAGTTCAGTTATACAGTTCGTCATCGGATTCGTCAGGTGAGGATGAACAGGAAACAAATCATCCAAAAGTTGTGAGTCGAAACCCACAGTCTCAACGATGGAGAAGACACATTAATTCCTATGAGGAAATTGCAGAAGTAAACCCATCTTTGAGTTTGAAAAAGCAGGACTCAAATGTGAGAGATGGTCCAAGTGTAGGAAACAAAGACGTAAATCTTATCAAAACACAAGACTTTAACAAATTCCAGGGTGATGATGTTTTAAACCACAGATCATCTCAAACAAATTGCAGTTCAACCAAGCAATTTTCCTCAGTAGCAGATAAATCAATTGACATTCATTCATCTCCATTGATAGCTCGTAGTTGCACACGATCAACAGATGTGAGAACAGCCATTCCAGAATCTAACTCTAAATCAGAAAGACTTGTTAAACAGGATACAGAATCAACTCATGTACTGGAATCCTATGCAGGAGAAGTATTAGACAGTAATTATAAACCAGACCAAAGGAAACTAACCCCTAGTATTGACAAGGTGAACAATGGGGACAGTTGGTATTCTGATGTCAAACATGTAGACAACAACTTTTGTACACAGAATGGAAAAAAACATTTTGTCACAGCTGTTCAAGTAACAAATACTTCTCAGACAGATACTTTGAAAATACAGCAAGGACTTGATGTAAGTAATGTTATGTTAGAGAGTGACTTGGATGATATAGGCACTGAATACGATAATATGTTCCTTTTCAGGAAACACAGTGGTGTGGAAGATAACTCGGTTGTTGGGAAGAGGTTTAAATCCCTGTCTAGTTCAGGATCTGATGATGAAAAATCATATAATACTGCTGGGACTGTCACTACAGAAAATTTAAATTCTGTACCTGTGAAACCACCAGAGAGATTAAGAAAAATGGCATTGCCCATACAGAAGATAAAGCCACATCCATCTATACCTGACTATGAGAACTGGTCTTTAAATGCTGTTTTGACTCTGCCAGGGATCAGTTTAGCAGAACAGGAATTTCATCTTGATACAGGAAGTGAAGATGACTTAGATGATGGTCCTTTACTTGATAAATTTGAAACTGAATCAAAGCATAGTACAGATTCAGGAGTGTGTGAGGATGGAATGAGTCGAGGTGAAAATGGAGAAAAGATAGAATCTTTAACTGACTCTAATCTTCTAGATGAGGGACAAACCAAGACCAGTCATCGGCTCTCAACTACATGTAAGTATACAACATACATTGAAGAAATTTGTTATTTGCATTACCTGTTACTGTCATAAGATTTGTTCGGGGGGAAAACTGCATGTGCCCTTGATCCAGTTGGAAAGATTTCAAATCATATAGAATTCTTTAATTAGTAATTTAATTCTAGTACTTTTCTTCCTCTACTTCTTAATAGTATAATTGCCCCAGTTTCTATTGATAGTTTAAATACACATGAAAAATTCCAGTTGCCCTGGGACCTGTAATAACAGACAGCGTACCAGAGTTATTGTTTTTCCACTGATAGGTTGCATCAGCGGTGTCTATCTTGATGACATTTTTCTAGCCCAACTAAAGTTCATTATTGGGTAAGTGAAATTTCATGTAAAAAGTAACCCAATTTTGACAGGAAAAAGTTCAAATTTTGATAACATTTTCCCCTTTTTTCACTTGGTTGTTTGGCTAGTAGGTCAAGATTGGAACTGTCACCCCAGGACTTTGTTATGAAGATCTGGGTAAGAATTTGTTCAGAATTGTATAATATACATATATATTTTGGATGATTTGTGGGTAGTACACTTTGTAAGACCTATGTGTCTGGATTCTCTTTTTTTCCAATACGTTCTTTCACCTATTTGCAGGTGCTGATGAAAATTTTTAGGAAAAGAAATGACAAGATTATACAAAATCAGGCATGGAGCCTACCAAGTTAGACAAAATCAGGTGTACAGATTACCCATGGGGCCAAAGTTAGTTGCATACTTGGATTAATCTTTTTACACTTAAAAAGGTGGAGTGTGGAGCTCAATGGTTTCTAGGTTTTGACCCAGGGGCCATAACTGTGTTTCCCCAGAGCATGACCTGGGGGAACTATTGTAACCTCTTTTAAAATATGTGTTGACACTTGGATTGTGTTCACACAGATCAGTTCTCAGACATGGTGGTCTGATAATTTGAGTTATTTTAAATTTATGCCAAATCACACCCCAGGGGATTGCTTCAGAATTCTGAAACTTATATACACATCAACAGATCACACCGAATGATATCCCAAGGTTTGAAGACTGGGTTAAAGTGTATAGAGGGAGTTGTGCAACATTACAAGCACACACATGCATACACTGATCACGAGTATTGCCAGTACCTGATCTTCGAGTTTTCTCCAAGAAGGACATGTACATATATAATTAACTCAGTTTCATGTTAGCTAGAGCAACTGCAATGGCAAACTGTTACAAATTCCCATACTGCAATGGCAAACTGTTACAAATTCCCATACTGCAATGGCAAACTGTTACAAATTCCCATGCTTCTCAATTTGTATTCCAAATCCCTTTCTATATCCTCCTGACCCTAATTCTCAACTGACCCCCAGACAGAGAAAATGCAGAATCCATAACATTAATGAGTGTGTATGATTTGGATTTTTAACGTAGCTTTATCAATCTTGCTGTCATATTGCTACAATGTTTGCACTGTGGCAGTTTATAGTGCACTGGGCCATCATGCCGCAGACACGTAGCATCATGTCCCACCCAGTCACATTATAAGTCTTTGGTATGACTCAGCTAGGGTTCAGACCCATGATCTCCCTCATCTGAGGCAGATGCTTTAGCTACTTAGGCCACCAAAAGGTCATAACATTATGATGATCTTCATTTATAAAATGTATGAAAATGTCACTGTAATTGTTTTACAACTGACCTTGGATCCCTCTCATTAATAGAAGGAGTGGCAGTTGCAAATGGTTACCCTAAGGGCAATAAAACTCAGTTTCATGGATTTCCACCCATTTTAGGAGATGAGGTGATCACAGTGATAATAAGGTGTTTTTTGAATCTTTATTATTAATATATTTTGAAAGTTGCTGAGCATGGTTGCACATGGCAAAAGTAAAAACACCTTGGGTAGGGCAAAAGAAAGCATAAGAGGATAATATATGGAATATAAACTGATTTCACAAAGACAGAAAAAGATCTTTACAAGAGACATATTTATTAAGTGTCAGCAGAGCTTTCCCGACTCTGGAACTTAAGGGAATACAATATTGTCGAGTTTGTAGTTGTATATTGCTCGTACTTGACAAGTAAGCAGTCCATCAGTTAATAGGTGCAGTCAATTACCTGCATGGGACACAAGTGACCTTAATGTGGAAGTGACCATTGGTCATTACCACTTGATTAATTAAAGAACAAACACAGGTCAGAAATCTTTATTTTCATATACTTTAGATGCTTAGCCATGATGTGCACACCAAGTGCATGTGTATACATTTAAATCTTGAAGAACCTGTAGGTGGCACATTTGATATACACAATATGATATGTACATGTATTCAGCCAATATAAGAGATGCTTACACACACACACATGTATGTATGTATGTGTATATATATATATAGTTCAACCTGCAATCATGGACAAATGTACAGCTGTGTATTAAGTTGTTTACCAATGGCCCTTGCAATCTACAATGATGGACAAAAGTTATATACACAGTATAGATATGCGGAACAGTATGTATAATTAGTACAGTGTATAATTGATATACCATGAGCTGTATATATTTTTCATTAAAAGGAAATGAGGTTTGCAGATTTTTTCCTTTTAATGAAACAAACAACAAAAACAGTTCCAGTCCCCGATCAAATATTGTGACTAGTTTCTGTAATGCATGAATGGAATGTGTATAAATACCCATTTTTTTCTTCAATTTGTACCTAAACAATTGCTCATTTCAAAAGTGGTAGAACAACTGTAAAACAGTATGTATAGCAGATGGCCTTAAAAATTGTATTTTTGTCTTACCACCAATTGAATCAAATTTATTTTAAAGCCAAGTAATAATTGGTAACCCAGGCAATGTATTCCACATTCTGTGCTTATATCATCAAGATCTGAGATAATTTAGATAGTGATTGAGATCTACATATATTAATGAGGTTATCCTGTATCAGTATGGAAGCACTTGGTACCACTCTGGAGGCTGCATTTCAGATCTTAGCTTTAGCTCAACTTGGCATAGATCAGAAGAGGTTCTTGGAAGGTCTGTTGTCTGTCTCTTGGCAAAAGTTTGTTGTCACTACCCTGCCTAAAGAACTCGGAGGATTGCCATGAAATTGTACACACACATTCATCCTATGGCCTTGTTTTTGTTCAATAAAAATTGGGTAACTCAGACATCCAAAAGGGCCACCACATTGGCCATCTTGAAAATCTTGTTATTGCTAGTCTTCCTAAATGGATAGTTGTATTGACATAGGGTTTTCACCAGAGTATATTTCATGATGTCTGGTTTGTGCTAACGAAAATGTCACCAATCTGATTCCAGTATAGCCTCAACAGCAGTTATCTTGAAAATCATTCTATCACTAGTCCTGCTGAATGGAAAGTCATGTTGATATGGGGTTGTCACTAGTCCTGCTGAATGGAAAGTCATGTTGATATGGGGTTGTCACTAGTCCTGCTGAATGGAAAGTCATGTTGATATGGGGTTGTCACTAGTCTGCTGAATGGAAAGTCATGTTGATGTGGGGTTGTCACTTGTCCTGCTGAATGGAAAGTCATATTGATATGGGGTTGTCACTAGTCCTGCTGAATGGAAAGTCATGTTGATATGGGGTTGTCACTAGTCCTGCTGAATGGAAAGTCATGTTGATATGGGGTTGTCACTAGAAGACTTTAAATAATATCTAATTGATCCTACATAAAAATGGTGTTGATCCAGTTATAAATATGGCCATAATAGTGGTCATCTTGAAAATATTGTTATCACTACTTCTCCTTAATGGAGACTGCTCCGGTGGTCTAGTGGTTAGAGCGTCCACCTCAGATGCAGGAGGTTGTGGGTTTGAACCCTGGCCAAGTCATACCAAAGACATATAAAAATGGTACTTGCAGTTGCCTCGCTTGGTGCTCAGCATTAAGAGGTTATTGCAAGGATTGGTCGGCCTGGTGTCAGGATAATGTGACTGGGTCGGATATCATGCTACATGTCTGTGGCATGATGCCCCATGCTAGACGTCACTACAAACTGCCACACTGCAGACACCGTAGCAATAGATGCTTCCCGATCAGGTCACTAGCAGACAATATTCTGTCCCTTTTTACCTGAACGATGGGCAACCAGGCCGTTTCTCCTATATGTGATCACCAAAATTTACCATTTTTAACAAGGCACACTGAAGCAAAGTCAACTTATAAATCACAAATACAGATACTAACAGAAAGCTTGAATTGCGTTCTGTTTATGTATGTAATTTTCGTAAAAGTATCTTGAGATTTAATGAATTTATTTCAACTTCCAAACGTCATATAAAGTCAGTGGTAAATCTGCCTGCTGACCACAAATATGGCGGCTGATGATGTCATTTGGGAACTATCAATATGACTGAAATTTTTTTAAAGCTGTTTTAAAATCCAAATCAAACACACACACACACATCTCCTTAATGGATGGTCAAACATGAGGTTTGCACTAAACAACTTCTTATAATGCCCAATTAGTCCCAATAGTGCCATTCAAACATTCACCATGCCTCCACAGTGGCCATCTTGAAAATCCTGTTAACATTGTTTTTGAATGAATAGTCATATCTGTATGGGATTTTAACTGAAAGATTCTATGACATCTGGTTGGTTGTAAATGAAAATGGTGCCAATCTGACTTCTAATTTGACTGCTATAAAGGCCATCTTGAAAATCTTGTTATCACTTATTCTGCATGGTTGGTCATATGAACATTGTGCTTTCACCAAAGACTGCTTATAAAAAAACAAAACAAACATGTCTCTGTTCATAACTTTATTTGAACAAAATTCTTTTCATACATTTTTGCTACTTTTGAAATTCTTTGATATTTGGAAGCAAGCTTGTTCGATGTATGTTTGGTGAAATGGAGTTTGTTGCTAACATTGTCATGTCCAATCAGCTGAAAGATTTGCCATTATGGAGGTTATCACATGTATTATGCATTATTATATGGCATTTATATAATTTGTGCCCTTGCTCAGATTTGTTGGAAAAGTTATTTTTAGTATTTTCAGCTTTTAATACAAACATTTTATTTTACACCAAAATTCTTTTCTCCTGTAACAGTTTACTTACCAACAGTGAAAAAAAAACAACCATCAGAAAAGACCTTGTGAATTATAATTTCAATTTGTGTTACATCATGTGACTGTCTTCACCATTAAACTAATGCTTCACCTGTGAACCTAACATTTAAAGATCTTGGATGACTTTGATTATGAGACTATGCATATTAATTACGCTTTTATCTTTGAAAAGAATTTTTATCGAACTGTATTAGGGGAGATATTTGCATACATGTCCATTGCGTTCTTGCAATAATACTACATGCCTGATCAGTTAAATTGTAAACTGATGAGTTAAATGTAAACTGATACATTAAGTGATTTTGGCCCTTTGATAAGTCTCTGCAAGTGCTGTTAGTTTATTTTTTAAGCACTGCTGAGTATGCAAAATGTCATCCCTTTGTTGTCATTGATGGCATGGACACACGTTTAAGACTTCAGAGGTATTTTATTTCTTCACCCCATTCTGATCCCAAAATTGTCATTTCTTTACCCCATTCTGACCCCAAAATTGTCATTTCTTTACCCCATTCTGACCCCAAAATTGTCATTTCTGCTGTTCTAACATTGACACTGAAAGTGCTTTGCAATATTTTTACTTTTAAATTGTACACTCTTGAAATTGATTACCTTGCTGTGTCCATGCAAGCAATAGTGATAGTAATTTTCTAATATTAGAAAGTAAACATGTTGTGATAGAAAATATGTGGAATATTAGAAATTGGTGTTTAAATGTATTAGAAAATCAACTTCATATATCAAATAATCATTTTCTAATACATTTTTAGACAATTATTTTATTTTTAAATATTATAAAATGATTTTTGTACACTTATAAGGCAGAGCATATTATGAAGATGTCCATTTGTCCATCTGTCTGTTCCCTATTTTGTTTCTGCACAATAACTTCTACTTTCAACTGACTAGGAAACCAGAGACCCAACTTTCAAGAATGTCTGGTACACTTGGCAGCCCATATTGACACTTCTCCACAGATTGAAGTCTAATTGCTTTAGTTGGGCTATGCTTACTCTCATGTCTTTGTCCTGATGGAATTAAAGCCAGATACAAGCCAATGGACACATTTTCAAGTTCCACTGACATACACTCCCGTTAGTTGAAATGCATTGATAGGTGAGAAATGAAGAAGTTGATTGAAGTAGGGGTAAATTTATTTAATGAAAGGGATAAAAGCACAATAATACAGATACAAGTGATTAGATTGCTTCATTTCCTTAAAGAAACGTATGGTTTCTTCAACATATTTCTGCATTCCTCTGCTACCATTGCATTATAGGCAGCTGAAATGTATGTCAGTGGAACTTAAAAACACATACACTTGCTTGTGTCAGGCTTTATTCCATCAGGATAAAGACACTGGAGTAAGTCTGATCAAACTAAAGCAAATATACTTTGATTTGTGTCCAGTTTTCTTCAAATCTTCACTCCTATGCCTCTGCTGGGCACACTTTTTTTTTGTCCAGGGAATAGAAAAATCTGCCTACCATTTTTCTTTAATGCACATCTGTCCACATCTATGTTGGCTCTAACAATGTTCTAAGTTGCAAAAGTGATAAAAACTTTAAGATGACAGGTAATTTACAATGCAATGTCACTAACATCCAGTAGTGCAATGCATTTTCAAGGTTGAATCAATGACAAAAAAAATTAAAATTGCAGCTTATAATTAATTATTATTAGTATTACAAGAAAAACTATTTAAGAAAATATGGGAATTATTATAATAAACTGGTATCTCATGAGTGAGCACTAAAGTTAAATGAGAGCAAGATGCGGGATGGAAAATTTCATATTACTGCACCTTTTAGGTGAACCAAATATTCCGACAGGTAATTGCCAGAGCACTTGATAAATGTTTATAACAATAAAATATAAACAGTCAACAATAAGATGAATGAGTGATGCAGACAAGAGTAAAGGTGTCAAAGCAAATAAGATATACTTCTTTTTTTACCACTACTAGTACATTAGGTTCTATTATTGTCATTGTCCCTTTGAAATTGTGTGTCCCCCATATTTGAAGGGCAGATGGACACAATATCTTCTGCCCAGGTATGCTGGGTGGAACACTGTCAGAATGTGCTGAGGCAGACAACTGACATCTATTACATGTATCAGATAATATACTCAGTATAGTTCAGTTATGGTACAGACTGTATATTATAGTCCCTGTGAGAAACAACTGACTTGCTGATGAGCATTGTGATATGCGTGCTTCATGTGTTGCTTGTTTTTGTTTGTGATAATAAATGCCATTTGCTCAATCCTGTATCCCAGTTTTCTGTTTGGACATGTTGCCTGTGGGAAGCTATAACTGGCTGCTGTTTCATGAGAGCTTGAGGGATTGCTTGTTTTTTGTTTGTGATAATAAATGCCATTGGCTGTATCCTGTACACATATCTATCCTGTTTTTCTGTTTGAACATGATGCACCATCTGTTACCAGGATATGAATTTAAAGATATAGCATAACAATGTAATGTGTGAATTTCCTTTGTTTTTATTCACACATCATAGTCCAAATTATTATTTGATTTACTGTGTTGTAAACACTTATGTCAGACATCTCATATGAAATTGCTAAAGGATTGATCATTGTGATAATGTAACCCTTTTTGTGAAAATGTGATCTTTAACCACATCAAACATTAAAACTTAATTATGTTCATGTGGATCCATTTTTCGCTTAACAACACAAATTAATTATGCTTCATGTGGATCCATTTGCCACTTCACAATACAAATTAATTATGCTTCATGTGGATCCATTTTCCACTTCACAACACAGCGTAATCATCCTTCATATGGATCCATTTTCCTCTTCACAACACAATGGGCAGATGTGAAGTCAAGTATTTAGGTACATATATTTATAAGAACTCTGTCTATGATGTTAACACTGAAAAAATAAAATCTGTGATGTTTATTAATATTCAGTCATTTAAATAAGGCTATGAGGTTGATATTAAATGCAGTAGATGTACAATTAAGGATTGATCATTTATGTTTGTGCATTCACTGAAGTATGAACTAAAAATACGTTGAGTTAACTACTGTTTGGTTAAGTATATGCAACGTATTTTGGGTTGATACTTCAGCGAAGATAGCAGATAAAATTGTTCAATCAGATAAAATTGTTCAATCCTTGTAATTAAATTTTACATCAAATAAAAAAAAAATAATGAAAATTCTCTTAAAAGTATGTTAAATAGACCATCTTACCTTGACTAGCTGTTCATGAATACATATGTAAAAGAGCAGTCATCGGTAATTTGCCCACAACCACAACAAGATGGTGAACAGTGTTCCCTGGCAACATGGCACAAACTGACTATTGGTCTTTAACTCATTATATGAGCAGTGTCTATTGCAACAACTCATGGAACTAATTCAGGTCCCATTCTAAACCTATGGAAACACCATTATATTAAAAATTCAAAAACTTTAAATTACTGAATGCTATAAAAGTTATGATCAAACCTATATTCATGAGGATACACCCATCTTTGATGACAGCTTCAGTGTAGGGAGAATTGTGTCATTATGTTGATCATCATGTGTTTGAAACTTGTATTTTCAATTCTGCACCTAAAATGTCAGGTGCTGATTTTAGTAATGAGCCTTTAAAAGGATTTAAATTCTGTGAATAGCACATTATCTCTATTTTTTTCAGTTATAAATAGGACAAGCTATTGAAAGATTCATTTTCCGAAACTTGAACTTTGCCTTATCAACCAATCAGCCCTCCAAACCATACATACTCTGTTTTAGGTTCACCAGTTGTTAGACTGGTTCAGTAACACAAGTCCTATATGATCTTTGATTTACTTGACATACCTTTATATATAGTAAAATGCATAAGTGAACAGTGTGCTTAGTTTTAGTTGTCAAAGGTTACATTAGTGAATATTGTATTAAATTGGGAGTCCATGTACACAACATCAGTAATGGTGTATTTCAGGCAACATTGAAGTATTTGAACTTCATTTCAAAAAATCAAAAATGTTTTTTTAAAAATCTGTCTAATCATTAAATAAATAGGCATCCTCCTCTGAACCATATGCCCACAGTACAAAGTAAAATCCATGGTGGAGAGATATGGCACATATGATTAAACTGCAGTATTAATTTCAATTTTTAAAAAATTTATTTTACCTTAATTCCTGGTGTAGTTACAGTTTTGGGGTTATTTTGAAGATAAATACATTTACGGTCAACATTGAGTGCATATTCAACATAGTTTAATGCAATTATTGACAGTTTAACATGGTGAAAATCATTGATTGCTTTTCACATAATTTAATGCACATGGATAACCTTAACTATAAAATTAAAAAGGTCCTCACACCATTCACTCAAATCTTACAGAATATTTTGTTGGATCAAGCAGCCTTTTACTCTGAAAGTTCATGTATATGTAGGTATGTTGGCAGGATCTATTCTAGAACTTAAATTATGGGGTCAGGGATGGGGGCAACTCCGCACCACCACCTCAGTTTGAGGAAAAAAGGAATTTTCCAAATATAGGGGAGATTTCATTAAATAAACAAGGTAGGGCTTGCAAAAATGAAGTGAAATTTTGATGCCTTGTTTTTTTTTGATGCAGCCTTTAAAAAATTAGTGAAACTTATTTGAATACATCATACAGCAGACAAGAGCTTAGTTGTAATTCATCAGACTTGTAATACGGTCGTGGGTTCAAGATCTGGCCAGGCCAGCCAAGGTCAACAGCCACTGTGTCCTTGAGACATGGAAATAGCTTCTAATTCCTTGGCATGATATAATCAATAATGTGTTAAATAGGCTGTTAACTCCGTCTCCACCAAGAATAAAAAAAAGTCGTGTAGCATTTTACATTTAATGGTAGAGGAGACATTTCTTGCTGCTTCCTAATATTGTTGATATTTTCATCTAGTGTACCTTTATACTTGCTTATAAGTTGAGTCAGACTGCAAACAACAAAGATCCTGAGTTGCCATAGCATTATTGCACCTTCAGATCAGGGTCTATGTTGCTTGTTCTACTGAATACTCCTAACAAACTGCACAGATCCAGATCTGCCAACGCATTATATGATGGCAGATTTTAGGTCTCTAGTTTGCAAACGGACTTGTCTTATAAGCAAGTATATGTGGTACATTATTTTGAGTTGTAAATTTTCAACTTGGTCAGAGTTGTGATTCACATCAAAAGGCTGTCTTTGACTTTCCATTATGCACTGTATGTAGTAGTGTTTAATGGCACCTTGGCACAATAGTGCCTATAATGGTGTCAGTTAAAAGTAAAATTTGAAAAATGTATAAATGAAGATTTGCAGAAAAATGTTAAGCAAGATAAACCCCTCAAAAAATGTCTGATGACCATGAAGTATAAAAAGATATGAAGTTTAAATATACTTAAGGTCCGCACATAAAATAAAAAGATAAGGTGATACATGTAAATCCTTAAAACAAGTTTCAGTTTCTGGAAGGACATGCAGAATTAACAAGTATCAGCTTAACAAAAAAAAATCATTAATTTCAGTGTTGGTCTGGGCATTGATTACAATATACATTTACATGGATATAACAATAAAGTCTTAATTAGTTCGTGATTACTGGACATGTTAGCGTTACTTGAATTACTTTTGTCTCAGAATAGACCTGTGTTGTATTTGCATCACTGTGATGTTACTTGTCTGGGCAATAAAACAATAAAGTGAAACAAAACTTTAAGTACAGCTGTATGTGATTTTATTGCTGTACATGAAGTTATAAGACAACAACCATCTATACATGCTTATAAAATGAGTCCAGCTGCAAACTGCAGAGACCCAGATCTGCTGTTGCATTATGCGCTGGCAGAGCTGGGACTGTGCAGTTTGTTAGGAGTAATCAGTAGAACAAACAACATAGACCTTGATCTGCAGGTGCGTTATGCTATGGCAGATCAGGGTCTTTGTTGTCTGCAGTATAACTCGACTTATCAGCAAAGTATATATTGTAACTTGAAATAATCTAATTCATCACCAAAATAAGTTTTAAGTACATTTCTAACTTCATAAGGCTTTGTTAAATGGCAACATATGCTTCTTTAAGTGGCAAGCTCAGTTCATCACAACCACTGGAGAGTTTAATCATATTTAGTATTTTCAGTTGTTACTGTGCTTCGTCTTTCTATATAAGTATTATTAGGTAAAGCATTATCACCATAAACGTGCGGGAGGTCACGTGTTTGAATTCTGGCTGAATCATACCAAAGACTTATAAAAAATGGTACTAACAACTGCCTCACTAGGCGTTCAGCATTAAGAGGTTAGTGCTAGGACTGGTCGGCCTGGTGTCAGATAATGTGACTGAGTGGGACATGATGCTGCAAGTCTGCAGTATGAAGCCCCAGTGCTAGACATCACTATAAAACTGTCACACTGCAGACATCGTAGCAATATGACTGAAAAATTGTTAAAGCTACGTTTAAATTCCAAATCACACACACACACACACACATACACACACACACACAGACACACACACACACACACACAAAACACATCACCATAGCCATGATGTTGAGGTCTTCATCTGTGTTTATTTGGATACATAAGGTTGGAAACCTTCAGTCAACTAGTACTGCATATACACACTTAGAAGTTGAGTCCAGCTGCAGGCAGCACAGACCCAGATCTGCCACCACATAACACAACAGCAGATCTGAGTCTATGCAGTTTTTTAGGTGCAATCTGTAGAACCCTCATTGGCACAGTATGTGAAGGCAGATCTATGTCTGTGTGATTTTCAGTTGGACCCAGTTTATAAGCAAATATATGGTATTTCCAAACGAGAGTTGTCCTTGAGTGATCTTGTCATCGTTAGCTGAGTGAGATGAGTTGTAGATTTATAACAAGTGTCTAGCCTTGACTCATGACCCTCACTGTGGCCATGTACATGTACATAGTGGCAAGTGCTCTTTGGATTGCTGATGTTGGATGATATACTTTCTGAGAGCTTTTATTGAGAGTACTCATGTTTTACTAGTATCATTTATTTGCTAAAGCAACTAATAATCCATGCCAAGTGAAATTGCATGTGCTCATTTTCATACAAAAGGTGGTATATACAAGCATTTAAAAAGTGTTGATGTAATTTTCTCATTACTGCATTCAAATTCTGATTTTTGTAGTCTGGTTGTCATTTTTTATAAGACCATTTTTACTTGGAATATAGAGCACTGTGAAATTATATTTGTAGCTGAAGGATCTTCACTGTTTTCAAATAAGTGCATTCCATCCTGCCATCCCAGGCAGTAATGTGTCCATGTATACTGATAACCAGTTTAATAAAGTCTACATGTCAGGGATAAAATCATGGTTAATTTTGTTGAATTAAGAAATCTTAGATTTTTTTTTTTTTAAAACAAAAATATGATGACCACCATCTGATAAGAGGAAGGAAGATGTAAAATCATTCTCTTGGATAAAACCAACCCCCAAATATGTTAACTAAATCTTTTGATTCTGTAGAAATGCCATAAATTTCTGGTAGTCCACTTACTAAATCTCTGGGTTTTTTTCTGTCTGAAACATTTTGCCAAAGATGATAAAGAAGTTGGACCAGTATAATCCTCTAAAATTGAACTGAATCTATGCATGTATTATATAGTGAAACTTGTTGAAAACATAAACCCATTAAGTTTTGACTGACAGAGTCAATTTTATTTAAAATAAGGGAAGATTTCATATCAGAAACTGCTTGTTTAAATGTTTTAAGGGAATTTCAGTTTACAGAGGTTTTCGTTTTGATAGGTTTCACTGTTTATGCAAAATCTCTTTTAAAAAAGGGAGGCTTAAATTCACATTTTGGTTCACCCCCTGGGGGTAGAGTGGGTGGAGGTTGCAGTTCAGGAACTGAGTTTAAGCATGTAGACTTTTGGCCGAAATTAGGTTGCCTCTCTGAATAATATCAAGATGAATTTTGTCACATATGTTGTACATGGACTGCAAATATCACTGCAGAGTTTGACCACTGGTGATTTATCAAGATTGGATTAAATGCCATGGGTCATCCAGATCAGATACCTGGAGGTCTGGCTTACTAAACATACCTGTGTAAATGACAGATCCAACTTCAAGCTGCATAGACCCAGATCTGCTGTGACAATATACATACAGATCTGGGTCAGTGTAGTTGTTACGATTAATCAGCACAAGAAACAAGAAAGATCTGATCTGCAAACCCATGATTATTTCAGATATATAGTCAATTTGCACACTTTAAAAAAAATGGAGAAATAGAGTAAGCAAAACAGTCAGTGGGCAAAGAAGAATCACCGGTACTATCGATCAGCTTTAGAAAATAATTGCAATAAAAAGCAAGGAAACAAGGTCATCCAAAATCCAGGAACTTAGCAAGGAAGGACAGATTATTGATGTGGATTTTGAAATAGCAAATATATTTAATTCATTTTTTTTTTGTTACTATAGCTTCTAAAATGAAGGAACCCATTATAAACTCCAAACATGACAAAGTAAGAAATTTCTGCTCAGACGACAAAAACAAAAGGCCCAGGTAATAACAATTTGAATCTTAAGTTGAATTAAATTTGTCAAAATGATGGTTCACCCATGACAAAATCCTTTGTTTGGTAGATGAAAACAATTTGCAATGGAATGAACATATTCAAGTCATATGTCATAAAATCAGTTCCATGTCTGTGGTTATTTAGTAAGAAAAGAACATATCTATCAACTAAAAATAGGTTAATACATTTCAAAAGTTCTAACACCATATCTAGACTACTGTAATGTTATTTGGGGAGTCTTCTAACAGAATATTTGCAAATTATTCTGCTTGCAAAAAAGGGCTTTCAGACTTGTCTTTGCTGATGGAGATACTATCCCCAATGCGATGAATGATGTTAAAATATGAACAGTAAGTGAACAAATATTGTTGAGAAAGGCTGAAATTATGCACAGTTTCAAACAATATCATCCCATTATATCTCAAGGAACTATTTCATGCTTGAAAACAGGCCACACTCCAGATTTAAGGTCAATTCAAGTTAAACATCTTTTCATTCCGTAGCCCATTGTGGAGAACTCTTTAAGAAAAATTTTCTTATTTGAGGGCTCTAATTTGGAACAGAATCCCAAAGGAAATTAGAGAAAGAACAAATTATAATCTAATTCAATGAAATGCCTGATTTGACAAATAAATTGCAAATTAAGATATAAATTCTCAAACCTTCCTCTTTGTTGTGTAACTATTTTTTGTACAGTATATACATTGTACATTGTACTGAACCTAGTTGGAACCTGTTCATATTTAAAAAAATACATGTTGATCATGTCCATATTTAAATGAAGCTTCTTTTTTGGTGTGGGTTTTTTATATATGGAAATATTTAAGAGTTATATGTGCCTTTCTTTATTGTGTGCGCAACTATGTATTATGTATGTAAATATACTAATAACAGAGGGCGACAAGGAGAATTAGTTCAACGCATCTGTGTCACCCTCTTTAAATACAGTCATCATTATTATTATTGTCTGCCCACGCATTATGCACCATGTAGATCAGGGTCTGTCATACATGTATTTCCAGTTGGACCCAAAATTGTGTGCAGAGAAGGCATCCCGATCAGATGGAACTCTTTGTATTGAAACTTTCCTGTTTTTCTTGTGTCAAGTAATTCTGTAAATAAATATTTTTCTTTGCAAAATTTTTACAGTTGTGTAAATATTTCAGAACAGTGTTGTGATATGTAGTAGCCCAGATTAAGTAGTTTAGTTGCCCCCAGGGCTCCAGGCATAAAGAATTAAGTGACCCTGCATGTCCCAAATCATATCCATGTATGGTAACTATATATATTTAGAGAAGTATTACTAATGTCATGAGATCATGAAAGGAAATGGCATGCCAGGATCTTGATATGAGATCATAAATCTGTGTGAGTCAGTTACTTATTCATTGGTGTACAGAACAAAGTATGAACATCTTATCATATTTGTGCTCCTAGTATATGAAAATTTTGAACTAACATTGAATAATTTTGATGTCTCGTTGGAAAAGATTGACTGAATATGGAGATCAATCAACATGTCTAGTACAGTGCTTCTCGTTAGCCTCTATGTGCACCACAGATTCCCCAAGTTTGAATTTTACCCCCCAGTTTTGACACCAAGGTTTGTTTTGGATTTTTACTCAGTCTGACCCCTAGTTCAGACACCAAGGGGATTTTTGACTCTCAATCTTGCACCCTAGGGGATACAGTATAATGAATCTAATAAAACAATATCATTAGTAACGGTAACACCCAAAAGATGGTCTTTTTTTGTTTAATGAAAGTAGTATGTATTAGTTTAATGACACATCAGCACAATACTTGCTGTATAGTGCCAGATAAAGTTATTAAAAAATACTTAAATGAAAACTTGCACAAAACTTTAGGAATAAAAACTCTTCCAAAATAAAATGTAAACATGAAATTTTAAAAAATGATAAATGATCAAATGTAAACATGTTAAAATTCTGTAAATGTAAATAAAATAAAAGATAAGGTTAAAAATATACAATGCATGCAATATAGGGTATAATCAGGGTACATCAACACCTTTCATACATTGTCACAAGTTAGTATAAAATTAATTAAAGTCATAGTCGCTAGGTGTTGAATGCGTGCCCTTGAACTGAATAATGTATGTTTTGCACAGCAGACTTGTCACTCAACCTTATTTACTGGATCACATGTCAATTTTGGATAATACCCTGAGTTTGCCAAGGAAACCATTGTCTGATAATAGGCCACCCCAACTTTTTGACAAATTTAACATGCTGGTTGCCTGGTCTTATCATGGGAGAAACACGAAGTCAGGAAGTTTAGTTTCTTTCTTGCTGCAAAATGTTATGCCAAGTGACTCATTTGCTTTCATTAAATATTGACTCTACTCAGCAATTTTCTACCTGTTGCTACCTTCATTAAGTGGAGTGTGGTTTGCAAATACTATTGATAGATCAACTGAACTATTTGCAGGATTGACAAAATGGAAGTTTTGGGCCACATTTCTTTGAAAATAGGAAGGCTGGTTTCTTGAAAAATGGAGATCCATTTAAGTGAGTTAAGTACATGTGCCAGTAGACTTTGCTTTACAGTAAACATGTAATGTCTGACATACAATCACAACACTGGTGTGCAACTGACAGCCATTTTCACAGCTTACAAAGAAAATAGTCTGTTTATAAATGTACTTTTAATTCTTGTTTCTGTAGATTTAGAAGAGTGGAAATGATAGTATTAAATATCTTGTCCTTGTAAAGTATATTAATTAAATATCAAAACAGAAATCAAAGCCGAGTCCGTTAAAAGACTGGTAGTCAGTTATTGTTTTCATTCAGTACAGACTACAATGAGCCTTCAGTGAGTTAATGGATGTCAGTCAACAGTTCCTGTCTCAGTACTATACTTTCATTTCACTTTCTAGTACAATATTTGTTTGCAGTAAATCACTCTTATCTTGCTGTAACTGGAGATTAGTTGATGAAACTGTCATTAAACATAAAACAAAGCCCATATTCTACATCAGCTGCTATCAGAAGTATAGATACTATTGGATTTATATATTTAGCTTATCTGGTCATAATGGGAAGGGATCTTATGGTTTGGCCCTGTCTGTCAGTCAGCAATTGCTTGTTGCCACTCCTCGAGTCAAATTTTTCTGTTCTGATTTCAAACAAACTTGGAATGTGGGTTTACATCATGAAAATGTTGGACAAGTTTAGTAATGAGCAAGATCCATGCATAATAATGAGGTAATATTACACCTGATTGGTTAACCTTGTTACCTCTCTGGAAACCAGATTTCTGATCCAATTTTCATGATACATGGAATATACTTTAGCTTATTCCATGCAGTTGCATAAGGAGCAAAAATGCCACCTGGGGCATCTCCTTTACTCTCTTCCTCTCTTTCTTTTTCCTTTTCTTTTCCTTTCTTTTTCCTCTTTCCTTTTTTCCTTTTTCTGTTTTTTGCCGCCCCTACAGAAGTGCCGCCCAGGGCAATCAGCCCACATTGCCCCCTATTATGTATGCCAGTAATACCATGAAGATCTTGAATGGGTTCAGTACATTTGCAATTTCAAGGTCAGTCATATGGATCATACCATGATTGTTTGCAGACAGCTGCTAGTCAGAACACCTTGGCTATTTACAAAACAAGGATTGACTTCGACAATTTTAGCTGTGCTGGTCATTATCCGCTGTCCTCCATAATGTCTGTTGACCATTCTATCCATTAGCACAAGTATGTTATAAAGAATCCTACTAATCGATTTGGAGAATTGCCATGAAACTTTACACAGTCAGATCATGATCTAATTGGTACAAAATAAAAACGATGCCACTTGGACATGTAATATGGCCATCTCAGCAGCCATGTTGAAAATCTTGTTATTGCTACTTCTGATCATGTCGTCATGGGTTTTCACTAAAGACTCCCTATGAGGTCTGGTTGGTCCTAAATGACACTAGTGCCAATCTGGCATCCAATTTTGCCAACTTGGCACCCCTCATGAAAATCTTGTTATAACTACATCTCATGAACGGAAGTTTTATTGACATGAGGATCTCGCAAAATACTTCCAGTGATATTGATAAAAACTGTGCCAATCTTATGGCCAGTTGTTATTTTCTTGAAAATTTTGTTATTGCTACTTCTCCATATCAACATGGTGGTCATATCAACATGGAGTTTTCAATAAAAGACTTATGATATCTAGTTGGTCCTAAATGAAAATAATAATGCTGATCTGATGTGCAGTGTAGCAGACTCAGCAGCCATCTTGAAACATATTTTATTGCTACTCCAGCTACAGTCCTAAATGAAAATGGTGCCACTCAGTCCTCCAGTATGGGCTGTGTGTGTGATATCTTGTTTTCACTACTCCTGGATGAATGGCTGGTCATATTGATATTGAGTTTTCACTAAAAGACTTTTTTTAGTGATGACTAGTTCGTCCTAAATAGACATGGTGCCAATTTGACCACCATGGCAGCCATCTTGAGAATTTTGCTAATGTGACTTTTTGAAAACACAAAGTCATAACAATGTGGAATTGGCACCATAAAACTTCTGATGATGTCTTGTTGGTCCTAAATAAAACAAATGTTACCAATCTGACATCCCCTGCTGCTAATATATGTTTATTAGCGAGTTGATCTTGCATCTGATTGGCTGAGTTTGTTACCACTCAGGGAGGCATATTTCTGATCCACTTTTGATCAAACTTGAAATATTTGCCAATATCATTAAGATCATGGATGAGTTTGATAATGAGCTAGATCCATGCATTAGAGTGGCTGAGGTTGCTACCACCCTCTAAGCCATATCGGTGATTTGATTTTGATCAGATATAGAACCATCCAGGGTGCAAGTGAGGTGATCTTGCATTCTGACTGTCAAGGTTTAATTTTATCAGGAAATTGTTAAATTGATAAAATCAATGCAGTATTAAGTTTAAGAGATAGTTTCTCAAATGTGTGCTCTGACACTACAACATAAGCCTGCTTAGTGGTATAATTAACTGTTATGCAAGTCCAGTGAGTGATACTGCCTTTATTCAGTAGAAATCCAAATTTTTGTAAAAATTGTGATTTCGTAAGGTATTTTGTTAGTATGAATAATTTGTTCATACTATCCATCTACTCCATGCTGATAGGCATTACTTGTAGTAGAAATCAATTCTCCATAGAAATTACTGTTAGTATCCACTAGGAGCATCAAAATTAGAGTTGGTTATTCAACAGTCAGATATGATTAGTTAGCTAATCTGGTCTTGGCAACGTGTGGATTACCATATGTACTCGCTTATAAGTCAAGTCAAACTGCAAACAACAAAGATCCAGATCTGCTGTAGCATAATGTTCCTGCAGATGAGATGTTGTTTGTTCTACAGATTATCCTAACAAACTGCACAGACCCAGATCTGCCAATGCATTATGTGATGGCAGATCTGGTTCTGTGAAGTTTGTAGTTGGACTTATCTTATAAGTGAGTTAAATATGTTAGCTGTTATGTAATGACACCTGTTGTATACACATAGTTTGAGTCAGAGGATACTTGCATAGCTGAAGCAATTGATTATCCAAGCTTTATTTTGAAGGCTATATCATATCCCTTTGAGTTAAATTGAAATGCTAGCATTGATCATTAACATGGTTTTGGGTGTTTTTACTTTCGGTACACAAATTCTTTTGATATGCCTGATTAACTATGACACTCAGGTTATGCCATCCAGTACCAAAAATTATATCGCTCAAATCATTTTAATATTCATATTTATATTTATATTTGTTTAAGGCTTAAGACAGTATATTATGATATAAATAGAAAATCTGTCATTTTCATGATTTCTGAATTTAAACAGTGGAATTATCATTCTCTGTGAACCAGTTGCACTTGTGTGTGAACTTTTCAAAATCAATACAGTAATAGTCAAGTTTAGAGGAATGAGGATTAGAAACCATTTGACAGCTTGCACAGTATTTCTGATCCTGATGTGTTTCACTGAATAATGATGATAAACTTTTTTTACAGTAAATAAATGTTGTTGTTGTTGCTGTGGGGCTTAACACCATTTTTCAGCACACTATAGGCTGTGCATGGCGGCCAGTGTTAATGGTGGAGGAAGAAACCGGGAAATCCGCGGAAAGAACCATCGACCCACGAGAAGCTACTGGCAAGCTTTCTCACATATCCACATTCGCCGAATCTTAGACTCGAACCCATGCAGACAAAGGTGAGATGGCAGTGATCCGTAACGGAGAGCGCTTTAGACCACACGGCCACTCGGGGTCCCTAAATAAATGTAGTTGACAGTTTAAATATCCAGGAGTTTTTTTTCTTTACCATTGGCATCCATCTGTTGCCATGTAGATTGTGCATGTACACCATATTGTCCTTATTTTTGACCCTTTCCCAATGTAAGCAAAGCCAAATTTGATACATTTATATGAGAGCTGTCTTATATGATTTAATCTTTATATATAATGTCATGTTGCTGTTTTTTTGTGTGTGAAAAACTGAAAATCTGTATAAATGGAACAAATATTTTAATGTTAAAAATGCCAATTTTGAGAATTGCAGATACATTGAAACCTCTCAAAACCAAAAACCCTTCGGACCCAGTTTTTGTTTCAGTTCTGAGAATTTTTCAGTTTACAGAGGTTTTCAAAGATGTTAAAAAGTCTCTTTCTGTGCACTTATATTAATGCAAGAATGAGATTGTCACTGTCTGTGTGTGTAAGAGTGCACAAAATTAAGAAAGCTATCATTTTTTATTTTTTTAAATATATGCATTTAATGAAGAATTAGCTGAACAATATATACGTTCCTACCAAAATTTGTATCCTTTCATAGGAATAAATACAGTTACTCCATGTAGAAATTACAGTCTTCATCACATGAAACGTGAGGAAAGAGATACAGTACTTTTATAACTTGAATGCAAAGTCCATTGGAGATATGAATGATGCTCTGTATAATTCATAATCTTCACAGTTCAAGAAAAAGGCATGGAGCATAATCTGGTTTTCTTACATTGTTCTTTAACTAATGAGCATAATCTGGTTTTCTCACATTGTTCTTTAACTAATGTGGCTTATGTTAATGACTCCTTTCTTGTTCTGTAGATATAACGGTCATCCTTTGCAGTCGTGAAGATTTTTAATCCCTGTATAGGATCTAAAACTTCATGGTATGTCATATCACTGCCAGTTGACTCAGAACATACATTCTTATCGTAATATTCTTCACTTTCATGAAACCGCAACACAAGTTTACTCTCCCATTGGAATTATCGTCAACAGGAACATCATTGTCAAAATTATATAGATACTCAGGGTCAATGTCCAGTTGTAATTCACAAGCCAGTCAAGCCAAGGGATATCATAATCATCATCCTCACTGACATTATCATTGTCCACATGAAGATAGAAGCTGGCAACTTCAAAGCAATTCTTAACTGTGTCTGGTGTTGTCTCTGACGATTCTTTTGAGATCCAGTAGGTGGCAATAAATTACTGCTTTATCGGTATCCATCTGCAAAGCATCAGAAGTGTGGTCACATAACTAGTTAATAAAACCTTGGATATTTAATTTAAAAAACAAGCAAACAATGTTCCATTGATCATGTATACAATGAATAGCAACAATCAGTTAAATAATTAGTAGATAAATATATTCTTTCTTCAATAGCTTTATCACCTACAAGCATTTAGTTATTAATAAGTGTAATTAACCTTAAAAGCTGGCTTTTTTGTATGGTACAAAGACTTCAGATTAGTCTATTGTCAGCCCTAAATTGTGTCAGCGCGCATGTCAAGTATTGTTTAACAAGAGACAATTTCCGGGTCTTTGTCTCACAGATCAGACCACTACAGTACCTGTTAACCACAATTATTTTGTTCCAGTGCATGTCAGGAATTTAGCAGCTAAAATATATTTCTGATTTTAAATGGAGTTTTGGCTTTATGTTTTATTTTTAAAATATAAAATTGAATTTGGAATCAAAATTTACTATGTTATTCAGAGTTGAGGGGCTTCAGTTTTATTGGGGAAAATGATGATATTAAAAAAGGAAACATTTGGGACTAAAAAAAATCAGTCTTGAAGGGATTTCAGTATATCGGGTTTCAGTTTTGAAGATTGTCACTGTACATAAATTTAAACAAGATAAAGAAAATTAATTTCTGAAAAATTTTCATTGTTCACACTTCTAAAAGTCTGAGATTGTTTTTTTTTTTATAAGATTTTATCATTTTTTTAATACTGATTTTACCAGTTTCAGTGAGTAGATATTATTATCTTGATTCTGGTGATTTGTCATTTACAATTCACTAGTTGTCCAGGAGTAGCTGTACTGTATGTACTTGCTTGCAAGTTTGATCCAGCTGCAAACAACATAGATCCTGATTTGCCATTGCATAATGCACTGGTGGATCAGGGTGTCTTTTGTTTGTTGTCCTTATAAATCCAACAAAGTGCTTAGATCTAGAGCTGCTGATATATACTATGTGAGGGCAGAACGCAGTCTGTGCAGTTCAACTCATTATCCATACATATATATTTTTATATTATATATTTAATAATAATTAAATCAGTGAATATTTTTGATGTTGTTGTTGTTATAGGGTTTAACGCCATTTTTCAGCACACGATAGGCTATACATGGCAGCCAGTATTATTGGTGGAGGAAGACCCCGGAAAGAACCACTGACCAGCAAGAAGCTACTGGCAAGCTTTCTCACATACCCACATTGGCCGAATCCGAGACTCCAACCCACGCAGACAGGTGAGATGGCAGTGATCCATAACGAAGAGCGCTTTAGACCACTCGGCCACTCGGAGCCCCCGAATATTTTTGAAAGGCTAGACTTATGCACAATGTTTCAAACAATATGGCCCCATTATTTCTAAAGGAATTACATGTATTTCATGCAGGAAAACAAGGCAACACTGTTTCCCTTTTCCCCCATTTGTGCATCAGAGACCCCAAATTTTAAATTTTTACTCCCAGTTTTGACATCAGGGATTTTTTTTTTTCAATCTGACCCCCAGTTCAGACATCAAGGGTATTTTTGACTCTCTATCTAGCACCCATAGGGGATACACTGGAAACACTACAAATGAAGATCAATTTAGCTAACCATCTTTGTATTCCAAAACTGAATAAAGGACACATTAAAAAAAAATATTCAGGGCTTCTAATTTTGAACAATCCCAAAGCAAGTTAGACAAAGTGCAAATATAAATTTATTTCTTTATCGTCAAAATGTAATTCACTGGATGAAGGTGGAACATGTTTCAGTTAACAAGACACAGCAAGGTCAAAATATAAATTCTCAAACCTTCCACTTTGTGGCCTCATTTCACACTGTATATACTTCGTTGAGGCATGTTTTTGTTATATGTTCTGTTCATATCTAAATTTAGCTTGTTATTACTTACCTTTTTATGTCCTAGTGGTTAGAGCACCCGCCTCGGATGCAGGAGGTCATGGATTTGATCCCTGGCTGAGGCATACCAAAGACTTATAAAAATGGTACTAACAGCTGCTTCACTTGGCGCTCAGTATTAGGAGGTTAGTGTTAGGACTGGTCGGCCTGGTGACAGGATAATGTGACTGGGTGGGACATCATGCTACATGTCTGTGGCATGATGTCCCAGTGCTAGACATCACTATAAACTGCCACAGTGCAGACATCATAGTGATATGACTGAACAATTGTTAAAGCTATGTTAAAAATCCAAATCACACACACATACACACATACACACATACACACATGTTGTTTACTTATTCACTTGAATGAATTCCTAGATATATGTACTATTCTTGTGTGCTAGTGTACCACAGTCCATTATCATATATACTAGCTGATAATTCGAGTCAAACTGTAGACAAAAAGATCCTGATCAGCCTTAGATCAGGGTCTGTGTTGTTCGTTCTACTGATTACTCCTAATAAACTGCACAGACCCAGATCTGCTTGCACATTATGTGACGGCAGAGCTGGGTTTCAGTAATTTGCCGTTGGACTTGTCTTATAAACGAACATATATGGTATAAGTAAATATGAAAACAATAGATGGTCAAAAGGAGTATTAGATCCATACAGCTAATCGTATCACCCACTTAAAGTTATAATTGCTATTATTATTACTATCATTATTATTATTATTGTTATTGTTATTATTATTATTATTATTGTTGTTGTTGTTGATAAAACTGGAATGTTGGGTTGTGATAGACTGTCAGACACGCCCACACTGACTAATGTTCCTTACACAAATACTGACCTTACATGTGACAGTGCCCCATAATACCAGTTGACATACCTAGCCTGTAGGTAATGCAGAAATCTAAGATGCTTACAAAGGATGTAGAATGTAGATGGTGAATGGTGAAATTTGTCATAAAAATAGAGAGCCATGTAACTTATTCTACAGGATGAGTATTAAGATATGAGTATCTGATCATCCAGGCATGACTAATAATGGTTCACTCTGTTTTGGATTAGACATCTTACATTTTGCCTTGAAATAGATAAAAATAATATGTATTACACTTTGTCTCACCTGTATAACCATGATGAGACAGGTATCACTCTTCTGGCAGTGAGGCCAGCTTTGTCATTAAAGTTTTTTAATAAAGATTTTGTAAGTCAAATATGGGTGGGGGGAATACACAATTGCACAGATCTACCATAGATACCTAGTTTTAAGTTCAATCAAATTGCAAACAACAAAGATTCTGATTTACAGATCAGGGTCAATGTTGTTCTATTGATTACTCCTAACAAACTGCACAGACTCAGATCTGCCAGCGCATAATGATACAGCAGATTTGGGTCTGTGTAGTTAGAAGTTGGACTGATATGGTAGGTGAGATATTGGGTACTGCAAAATACATCAGTCGTTTTTCTTCATCTGTCAAGGAAACCACAGTGGGTACATGTTTAAGGTACGAGACTCATATAACAAGAATGGTACAAGTTTGATTCCAGCTATCATTTCAGTCTGGATTGGTTATTATGATGTGTCCATGGACAAGGCAATTTTCTTTGCATGCCTCAGCACAGTATAACCTTGAAGGTTTTGCTGATCTGCAAATATTAAAATAAACAAACAAATCAACTGTCAAGGACAAAAAGGCTGAAATTGTTCAGTTCAGTACTGGTATATGTGCTTATGGGTGAATTAGGATTTTAGATTCAACGTGGAGAATCAGTTTTGTATCTTCAGAGACTTAAAACTCAACTTCAGTAGGAAGCACTGTACCCTATATGCATATACTAGCATATTCCATATATACTCACTTATAAGTTGAGTCAAGCTGCAAGCAACAAAGATCCTGATCTGCCGTAGCATAATGTGCTTGTAGATCAGGGACTGTGTTGTTTGTTCTACATGATTATTCCTTACAAACTGCACAGAACCAGATCTGCCAGTGCATTAAGCAATGGCAGATCTGGGCCTTTGCAGTTTGTAGTTGGGCTTATCTTATAAGTGAGTATTACAGTAAGTTGAATCCAACAGCAGACAACATAGACCCTGATCTGTCATGGCATAAATGCACTGCAGATCAAGGTCTGTGTTGTTTGCACTACTGATTACACTTAGGAAACTGCAGAGACCCAAATCTGTTGGTGCATTAAAAAATGGCAGATTTGGGTATGTGCAGTTTGCAGTTGCACTTGAAGCAAGTAAAGAGATCAGTTAATTGTTATGTAACCAGTGCTCATTTTTGGAACAAGGCATAGCAGTGAGTGATAAAATTGTATACCTCACATCAAAATGTTGTCTGGTTCATTTTGGGGTAAGTTTTCAAAAAAAATTCAAAAGAAGCTTATTTTGGGAATTCAGTTCATTGCTTTTTCCCACATTGGTTGTAGAATTATATTGAAACTGTTGGCATGTGGTTGTCATTCATGTGGAATAAGGTTTTTTGTTTTTTCTTCAGGTCCACTTCGGGAGGAATTTCTTGAAAAATTTAACAAAAAAGGGTATTGTGGAAATTTGTTTCATCATGAATGAGAAATGTATTCAACAGGCACAGCATTTATATTGTTACTATACAATATGAGTATCTGATTGAGGCAAAATACCCTAGCTCATGGCAACCCCATGAAAAAGTATGAAAAAAGATTCAGTGACAGTATGGGGGCACATCCCACTATAGAAACTGTTAATGTTTGGGGGAGGTGGTGGGCAAGAACAAATCCAGAAAGTATAGTTGGATGCTGAGACTCCAAACCCATTGGCTGTAACTTTAAAAGGCCAGAGAAAAATTGATCACATGGTACTTCATGATCACATGGTACTTCATGATCACATGGTACTACATGATCACATGATACTACATGATCACATGGTACTACATGATCACATAATACTACATGATCACATGGTACTGCATGATCACATGGTACTACATGATCACATAATACTACATGATCACATGGTACTACATGATCACATTGTACTACATGATCACATGATACTATTACCATCTGCATTGATTGCATGCCAGTCATGACCAATAGGGAAGGTCCTGATCATTCACACCAATCCCATGACCTTTCAACTAGCCCCTGTTGACAGGGCTAACAATAACTTCTTGCACATGTCACTGTTTACCTCCAAATTTCAAGGTACATGTACCACACCCCTATACAAGTATTTGCTTATGACTCGTCAATTCTAATTTTGTATCCTTATATCAGCCTGCAGTGCTATTAACACTTCTTTTATGGTTGTTAGTATGACAAAGCCTATTCTAAAAATAGCTTTGTGCCATTGCAATACATGTATATTAAGATCATCAACTTATGTACAGCTAAAATTATGTCATAAGTGGTATTAGAGGAATTTATTTCATCAGTGCTTCTCTTTATTCGCTGGATGATTTTATTGAAAACTTTGAAGGCTAGATATGTGGTTTGTTGAGATATATAATAAAATATATTTTCCATTGATCCATATTTTGTAAAATTTATTGAAAACTTGTCCAAAAAGGGGGTACTTTGGGAAATTAGTTCATGACTGCTTTTCCTCCCACATTGCAGGGTTTTATTGAACTTTATAAGATAGATATGTGGTTTGTATTGATGTATAGTAGGGCATTACTTTTTCTTATGGTCCATTTTGAGAAAACTCTTGAAAATATTTTGAAAAAATGGGAATTTTGAGAATTTAGCTTGGCATTGCTACTATAAACTAAACAAAGAATTTTATTATCTCAGCACTTCAGAGGCTGAGTACTTGTATGTCTCTCTGTTCATGCACCTGTGCACTCAGAGGCTGAGTACTTGTATGTCTCTCTGTTCATGCACCTGTGCACTTCAGAGGCTAAGTACTTGTATGTCTCTCTGTTCATGCACCTGTGCATTCAGAGGCTGAGTACTTGTATGTCTCTCTGTTCATGCACCTATGCACTTCAGAGGCTGAGTACTTGTATGTCTCTCTGTTCATGCACCTTTGCACTTCAGAGGCTGAGTACTTGTATGTCTCTCTGTTCATGCACCTGTGCACTTCAGAGGCTGAGTACTTGTATGTCTCTCTGTTCATGCACCTGTGCACTCAGAGGCTGAGTACTTGTATGTCTCTCTGTTCATGCACCTGTGCACTTCAGAGGCTAAGTACTTGTATGTCTCTCTGTTCATGCACCTGTGCATTCAGAGGCTGAGTACTTGTATGTCTCTCTGTTCATGCACCTATGCACTTCAGAGGCTGAGTACTTGTATGTCTCTCTGTTCATGCACCTTTGCACTTCAGAGGCTGAGTACTTGTATGTCTCTCTGTTCATGCACCTGTGCACTTCAGAGGCTGAGTACTTGTATGTCTCTCTGTTCATGCACCTTTGCACTTCAGAGGCTGAGTACTTGTATGTCTCTCTGTTCATGCACCTGTGCACTTCAGAGGCTGAGTACTTGTATGTCTCTCTGTTCATGCACCTGTGCACTCAGAGGCTGAGTACTTGTATGTCTCTCTGTTCATGCACCTGTGCACTTCAGAGGCTGAGTACTTGTATGTCTCTCTGTTCATGCACCTGTGCACTTCAGAGGCTGAGTACTTGTATGTCTCTCAGTTCATGCACCTGTGCATTCAGTAGTCTCTAAATTCATGACAAAGCTTGTCATCATGTCTTCTCACATTCCACTTCAGTGATTTTAATGAAACACTGTAGGATCTCTTTGGGGAAATTTCTTGTAAAATTTGTCCACAATAGGGGGTATTTCTATTGCTTCCACATTGATTTGGAAAATTTTCAAAAGATATGTGATTGATATAGAGGCACTATAGGGTTTTACGTTTTTCCTCTGGCACATTTCTTGCAACATTTCTTGGAAAATCTATGGAGGTATCATTGCCTTTTTTTCCAGTACATCTTTGAGGATTTTTATTGAAATTTTGTAGGGTACAGTATATACTTGCTTACAAGTTGAGTCCATCTGCAAACAACATAGACTCTGATCAGCTTTTGCATAATGTGCTGGCAGATCAGGGTCTGTATTGTTTGTTCTGCTGAATACTCCTAACAAACTGCATAGACCAGCAGCATGTGATGGCAGATCTGGTTCTATGCAGTTTGCAATGGGACCCAACTTATAAGTGGGTATATACAGTAGATTTGTGGTTGGTGTACAGGTGTAATAATGTTTTTGCCCTGGCTCTGAAAATTGGGTGATGAGAAATTTTGAAAATTGGGTGATAATGAGGAATTTTGAAAATTGGGTGATAATGAGGAATTTTGAAAATTGGGTGATAATGAGAAATTTTGAAAATTGGGTGATAATGAGGAATTTTGAAAATTGGGTGATAATGAGAAATTTTGGAAATTGGGTGATAATGAGAAATTTTGAAAATTGGGTGATAATGAGGAATTTTGAAAATTGGGTGATAATGAGGAATTTTGAAAATTCAGCTTGGTAATTGACTGATTATGCAACGCTGTACAACATCACAGCTGGACATTTACACGTGTGTAGAAAATGTTCTGATCTTTTATTTTTCCATGGGTCTTAAGAGAGGGGGAATTATGTTGCTGGCCATATAAGATATACAAGTTCAGATGAACATGCCTGAAATGCAGTGATGCACATGTATGTGATTTCATGTACATCTGACTGGGCATCTTTACTTTATACCTTAAGTGCTTTTAAAGATAATTGGATTAAGTTTGTATACTTATCATTGCCAAAGTCCTCTTTTTACCAGACATGTCCACCTTTTCGGTCCTTACATCTCCCTCTGGCCATTTTTAAAAAATATCTACAAATGTCCAGAATTTTGCCCTGCTCATTCTTTATCCAATGCATTTAGATATGTTTATATAGAACCCTGTAGCAGTGATATAAAGTTTTTGCTTTCGCATTTTCAAAGGTTTTCTATGCAAATATGGAAACACTGCTGTAACTGGTTGTATATGCTCATGAATGATTAATGTGATACATATATACATATATATATATATATATATATATATATATATATATATATATATATATATATATATATATATATATAACACATTAAGGAAAATTTTCTGATTCATTTGGACTTGTACGACATTGTTGAAATCTATGGCAAAGCACAATATCCATTGTCCTCATCCTCATCATTCCATGACCTCCATCCATCCCTCCCCTAACCCTGCCTCAGGGAGGTGCATAAAGATTCCAAGACTGTTATTATTTCAACATGTTTGGAAGATAAAGCAGAGATTATCTTATCCATCCAGAGTCAGAATATGTAATTTTATACAACTTCTCCTAGGCAAATAAAGATAAAGACTTGAAATATTGGATGGGATTGGGAATGGTCTGTGGATGCATGGAACATTTTTGAAATATTTATCCATGTTCTAGGAGTGGAGCTGGGTTTTTTTGTGGGGCTACACATTTATAATAGTTGAGTGGAGGATGTAGGGACAGGTGAGAAATGTTGGGGAATATGCTGCTTTGGTGCAAATACATAATACTTAACCCTTCCAGATGTATCTGGATGTTTGATTAAATTCTCATGAAAACTGTGGGAGTAATGTAAACATGCACTACAAGACCAACCATTAAGGGTGGGCATGGGGCTCATTTTTTTTTCTGACCAGAATATATTTATTTCTTTTATCACATGATAATTTTTCCCCAAAAAAATGATTAGTAGAATCAAGTCTTTTCCCAAAGAGAATCAGAGATAGAGTATTTTGTGTAAGCTATTTGTGGTCTCATTCCACTCACCCACCCCAGAAAATTAAATGATAGTCCCTAAACGTGTACCATTTGCAGGCAGGATTACGCAGTACATCATGTACATACATTTGCATGGAAGGCTAGAGGACTGGTTGATAGCATGTGGTTATTAAAGCACCAGAGGTCAGATTGATAAACTTTTCATCATGAAAAGGACCACTGTATGCTCAGGTAACTGATAATGTTCCTTGTAGTGGCTGCATGTTCAGGAAACAGCAAAAGGACATTTCAAGTTTACAGCCTTAAATGTAATGGCAGTGAATATTGTCTACCCAGCTTATTTAAGTACTATAGCTGTTTATGAAGATACTACTTGGAATACAAAAAATGGTCATCTTTTTACACACACACACACACACACACACACACACACACACACACACACACACACACATGCATGATAATATAAAGTGAAATATACATGAGAATGAATAGAATATTATCATGCAGGTTAAAGAAAATTTGTCCTTTACTGAGATTCAAACCTGGGCCCACAAGTTATGGCACCCATTGCCTTGCCTGCATGCATCAGATCCCATTTCTTATTGACTAAGCACACATTCCCGGAAAAGTATGGAACATAGTAACGGATATGGACATCTTAGGATTGCAGATATACTTTGTGGCAACCCAGTAAATAACTTGCATCTAAATATACAGTCACTCTGGCTTTATTCTTGTGGCAACTCAGTAAATAACTCACATCGAAATACAACTCTGGCTTCCCTCATGTGGCAAGCCAGTAAATAACTTGCATCTAGTCACTCTGGCTTCATTCTTCTGGCAACCTAGTAAATAACTTGCATCTCAATGCATAGTCACTCTGGCTTCATTCATGTGGCAACAGTAAATAACTCTCATCTAAATACACACTCTGACTTTATTCATGTGGCAACGCAGTAAATAACTTGCATCAAAATACAGTCACTCTGGCTTCATTCTTGTGGCAGCCCAGTAAATAACACTCATCTAAATACACACTCTGGCTTCCCTCATGTGGCAACCCAGTAAATAACTTGCATTGAAATACAGTCACTCTGGCTTCATTCATGTGGCAACCCAGTAAATAACTTACATCTAGATACAGTCATTCTCTGGCTTCACTCTTGTGGCAACCCAGTAAATAATTCCTATCTAAATACACAGTCACTCTGGCTTCACTCTTGTGGCAACCCAGTAAATAACTCCCATCTAAATACAGTCACTCTGGCTTTGCTCTTGTGGCAACCCAGTAAATAACTCCCATCTAAATACACAGTCACTCTGGCTTCACTCTTATGGCAAACCAGTAAATAACTCCTATCTAGATACACAGTTATTCTAGTTTCCTCTGGTAGCAATGAAAGAATACATGTACATAAAGTTATATGTAATACAGAAAGTTTCAAACATAGGCCAGACAATTATTTGAAAGTGGTACTTCTGGATCCCACAGTTAGATGCATAATAATATGAAGTAAAATTATATAGAGAAAGAATATCATACAAGTTTTATTTTATTTGCCTTGTACTTAGCTTGAAACTTAGGTCTACAAGTTGTGGCAGCCATTGCTGCATGCAAGTATGCACCAACCTCAATACCTTCTTGACTTACATTAGTACACACACACACACACACACACACACACACACACACACACACACACACACACGAAAAGGGTGAAACATAGTTTTGGATATAATCATCCATGTATAGCAGACACACTCGACTGGCCCCATTAATTAGCTTTCATTTAAATACACTGTCTCAATTCCTCTGACAGAAATCAAATCATATAGAAATACTGTGAATATATCAAGTTCCAGATATAGGCCTGTCAGAGTGGAAAGAGATATTGCTGGGTCCTTCAATAATATGCATGATGATAATAGGTGAAATTATGTATAGAGAAGGGATCATGCAGATTAAGATAGTTTCTGGAAGCATCAAGGACATATTTTTCCTTAATATTGAATCAAGTTCAGAAATTTTAGGAAATAGAAGGAAAATGTAATACAGATGAAAGATTTTTAAAAAGATTACATTTGTTTCAAAGTAAGATGTAGTTAAATATAGGTACTTTAATAGGTGAGGATACCGTATAATTTATTCACAGATATGCGGCTCATGATGTAGGGTTTAGACTCCTTTACCATATATACTCACAAGTCAACTCCAGCTGCAGATAACATAGACCCTGATCAACATTCACAGTGTGCTAACAGTTCAGGGTCTGTGTTGTTTGTTCTAGTGATAAATCTTAGCAAACTGCATAGAACCAGCATCTGCTAGTGCATTATGAGATGGCAGATCTAGATCGATGCAGTTGAATCTGACTTAGAGGCCACTATGCCATTGTATGATACATGTATGTATACACATCATATTGAGGTCCAGTGCCTTGTCCATCTTCCATCCAGGGTCCATTCTAGGACATGTCATTAGGGATTTTCACAAACTTGAAAATAATAATGCTGAAAAGTCAATAGTATAATTTCATATTTTTTTTTCATTATTGAATCTCTCCTATATTCAGAAAATTTCTCCTTTTATTTAAATGAAGGGGGAAATTTACACCTAAATTTTCAGTTATAAAAAAGAACTCAATTCCCCCATCTGTTAAACACCATGAAGAATCTAGATTGTACATTGCATTTATGCACCTATACATGAGTAGCTACATCACTAAAGTTTATATTGTTGTTTTGATGTCCAATTATGTCTGTTCAGGAAGAAAATGTTTGAGGTTTAGTATAAAACGTTTGTGCTAATCAACTGAGAGTAATATAGGGACATTGAGAAAAGCTTTATACATGTACATGTACTGCAGTTTGTGTGCCCACCCCTGAAGTACTTAAGTAAATAATCGGTGTATAGTCTACATTTCATGGCAAATAATACATGCTCTGTTTACATTGATTGGCCAATAATGAGTGAAGTGCTGTCTTTACATTTATCACTTTTGCATACATGTGTATGATCTCATTACACTATAAACAACAAAAGGCTAGAAAATTTAAACAACAGTGCTACAAAGCAATGATTTAGAAAGATGTATAACTAGTTGATAAATAAATTGGTACAATTACTAGATTATTAACAGCTCTTTGATTACATTATTGGTTTTATCATGGGAGCTAAGTGCCTTTCCCAAGGACACACTGAGGCATTTGACTCGAGCTGGCCTGGGTGGGGTTTAAGCATGTGATCATTGGATTATGAGTCCGAACCTCAACCAGCTGAGCTGATATTCCTCCCAAATAAATTTGTACACATGTACATAACATTTGCTTATTATGTATACAAGTTTTAGAGATAATGGCTTACAAGAGTGTGACATCAGTATTAGTGTTGAATAATCATTGTAATTATTATGGAATACCTTGGTGTTTTTTTAGCTACAACAAGTCAAGAATCTGTTTTTCTAAATGATGGAAATGCTGGAAGAAGCAGCTTTACCCCAGGGTCCATCCCGAGCATCAATCTGTCTGTCCCAGTGGAGGAGGAGGGGGAGGGAGAGTCCATTCAGAGTGGGGACCTTGAGCCTGAAGACACTGGCAGCATCAGCAGTCTGGAGGAAACCAAGGTTTGTGCTGATAGGCTTTATTCTGTTGAAATACTGTTAATCACATTCCTTTAGCCTGAAAGAGAAATGGAGAGATTTGCATAAAAAAAGATGTAAAATTTTGCTGCAAGTAAAGGTACTTTCCATAAAAGTATCACTATTTGTAACCATAGCAGTAGGTATGATAGAGTTCTCTTCTCTAGAAATAATTCTGAATTTGGCAGATGTTGACTGCCTGAAGTTTCATTTGGGTCCAGTGGAAAAGGCCAAGTGTTATTTCTATTGAGGCTTCATTAGTATTCAGATTTACCTCTTCTAAAAGATCATTTGCTATCATTAAGTAATCTTCCTTTTTATTTATATTGAAGGTAGAATAAGGTTTATCTTCCATAAGAAAGGTGTCTATCAGATTTTGTGTGGGCAAACATTGATTCCCAGGGAAAAACAGTGCCTGACCCCATTTAGGATGACTTTGAGAAGCAATGCTACTGGATCCTTTCTACAACCAGCAACAACTTCTCAGCAATCCTATTGACTAGGCTTACAAGCATGAAAACAACGATATGAAAGGCTCAGGTGCTTGTGTTGCAATCAAGGATAATCCCATTGCTTTCAGATGCTGGCTGCCATCAGGACCAGAGATGGCTTGACTGTGGAATCAGTTTGAAGCAGATTACCTTCCTCATGATGACTGAAAGCAAATCATGAACTTCAGAACTATAAGCAGGGTCTCTCAACACAGAAGATTTTTCAGATGGTTGTTGACAGCCTCAATGAAACATTCAGAAGAATGGGCAGTTATTTCTTGGATGATTTCCTAGATCTAGTAACACTCAACAGTCTCAATGACATATATGACTCTGGTAGCTGTACTGGGCATCATGGAGGACATGGGGAAAAAGCAGTACAATTACTTTGTTAGCAATGTGCTTAAAGATTTCCATCCATGACCTGAACAAGAGAAATTCTTTGGCCCTCTTTAGCGGGGCCCCAAGTGGCCGAGTGGTCTAAAGCGCTCACCTTTACAGATCACTGCCATCTCACCTCTGTCTGCGTGGGTTCGAGTCTCGGATTCGGCCATTGTGGGTATGTGAGAAAGCTTGCCAGTAGCTTCTCGAGGGTCGGTGGTTCTTTCTGGGGTTTTCCCTGGTTCTTCCTCCACCATTAATACTGGCCACCATGTATAGCCTATCTTGTGCTGAAAAATGGCGTTAAACCCTACAACAACAACTGGCCCGCTTTAGGAAACCTCAGCCTAAGGTCACATAAAGCAGGAGCAGAAGACTACAGTGCTTCAGAATAATGTGGCACTTTTTGGCCAGTTGTATATTTCCGTGTAGAGCCAGGATGATAACTTGAGGGAATACTTTACCCATGAGTCACAGGCCTTCCCACCTTCCTTCTCAGACTTTGGAAAGTAAGTCTGAACTACTGTACCATAATATATTGAGCTACCTTAAACCAATGATTGCAAAATCCTATATGATGCTGTCATTGTCTGCTGCCTGCCCATTACTTATGTTCAGTGATATGCAGATAAGGTGTTCATCCCACACCTTGAGAAGCAGCTGCAGGGTGCCACAAGGTTGGTTGTTATGTGGAACACATACATTCCAGACGGTCTGAAAGAGTCTATCCAGGAAAAGAGACAGAAGTTGTGCAGAGTAAGGTGCCTTGCTAGACCAAACCGCCATACACTTGGATTTCATCTATGACCCAAGGAACAAGAAGGAATTTACTGACCTCCAAGGTTACAGAGTTCTTCTGCCCACCTGGCAGAGCTGTGTACATCATATCAGGTGAGTCTGTGGTATGCATGTAGGTTCCAACAGCACCATGCCAAACTGCAATCTTGAGGGAGCTGACATGAGGTTTTTGTGGTTCACATACTGCATGCACTGGAGCAGGGTAGGAAGACTGTTGAAGTATGTACTGTGGTAATGTTGTCATCATTGTTGTTGGTACATTCCATAATCTGGATGTGACTCAATGTTTGAAAGACATTGGGGTGGCCTTTTGGCATGGGTGAGAATTACACACTTTACAGTATCAATACCAACTGTGCCAGTCTTGGGTAGCCAAGATTGCAAGTTCTACCAGAATTTCTTGCATTCTTTGGCTGCGAGACCACATCAGCCTTCAGAAGCAACAGCAAGAACTCAGCCTGGCAGCACTACAAAGATGTCGCAGAGGTATTCGCCTCTCTGACCTGTCACCCCTTTGAGATCATGAATGTAGACTCTGATCACTTTTGGAAGATTGAGAGACTACTGCCATCTTGTGTGACAAAACTGGTACTTTGAGCTCTGTCAGTGAGACAAGAAAGGAACTTAGATTCTGCCAGATTAATTGAGCCTTAGACAGAATGCCACCCTTATATTCTACTTCATCATTCTTGTCAGGTAGTGCACCAAGCTGGAATCTTGAATAACCAGGACACAGATGGAGCAGGTGGTTCCTTCTTCTTAGGAATATGCTTGGGCTATGGTGTCAGAATCATGGATGCCAGCTTGGATGACAGTTCATGAGGTCTTCAGATCATACAGAGAGCTTATCAAATCCTAAGGATACTGTTCCAAGTGCAAATGCAGCAAAACCAATATAGACTGTTCACTACTTTCAAGTTGCATGTGTAATTCATATAAGCTGACACATACACTGAGAACATTGCAAATGTATGAAGAACAAAATAGGGACACTGAGAACATTAAATGTATATATGTGTGAGATAACAATACTGAAGAACAATGAGAATTTTGAATGTGGAAGCTTTTGGAAAATGAGTACTTGTTAGAATAAATATGGTAGTAGATGGTATTATTAGTGTATTGGTAATATTGTAATTCCCAGAATCAGATTCACAAACCCCTATTTCAGAAAAATATTAAGCCTTCTTAATTACTCCTATAACCCTTGATATGTGATATTTAATCACTGACGTCAGTCATCTTGGATTTTAGTTAGGTTTTAGTAAATATTTGAAAAAAGTCAAGAAGTTCCCCAGGCTATACTCAAAAAGAGACCCTAAAGCAGCCTCATTCCAATTTTTTTTGGTGGCATTTATCTGCCCAGTAATGGTAAATCACTTGACTCATCTGTCTTCAGGGATCGGCAAAAAAAGAGATAATACTTTTATTTTATCCATTTTTCTTTTGTGATTATATAATTTCTTCATCACACTATTAAAAGAAATAAATCTGTATTAGAATATGGAAGAAAATGATAATGATCCACTTTGTGCACATTTATCTCAGATTGAATGCCAAAACTGAATTAAGTCATGTCGAAGATACCATCATCTCTGCTTGAATATAAAACAGATCCAGCTGTACAGATTTGGATTTGCCATTGCATAATACACTGGCAGATCTGGATCTATGCAGTTAGGACTAATCAGTAGAACAAACAACATAGACCCCGATCTGCCAGTGAATTATCCAGTTGCAGATCAGGGTTTATGTTGTTTTCAGTTAACCTAACCTGTACACAAGTATGTATAGTAGATGACAAGAATGTTATGTAGTGTTAGATGTGAGCTTCTGTCCTTGGTATATTTACATATGAATTTTTCACTGTGAATTCAATTATTAGTGTTAGACTTACAAGGATCAGATTTGTTATATACTTAAGTGTAAACTATAGAGACTTATTGGCAAAATAATTTTCATGTGTTTTTCATTCCGATATTTTCACATGTGAAAAATATATCCTTATATTTTCATATGTAGAAAAGTGAAAATATAAGAATTCCCATCTTGCCATGCGATGTTTGATTGTGTGCCTACAAAAGCTGTACCTGCAACAATAAAAACGAGTACTTTGTGAACTAGAACAAATAAAAAGAAACTGCCTTGCATTTCAGATATGGAAATTAATGTGTCTCGAGTCTCTCTTAAGTTATTCTCCTTTACTTACTTGACAACAACTTCAAACCCACTGTGATGCATTGCTGAATTGGACTTCTATTTTAATTTTTTTTTTCAGATAGGGTCGAATAGTTTACAAAATGACAAAAATGTAATTTACTCTGACAGGTCAACCCACTCCTAGCACTTTCTTAAGTCACATATACATGTGTTTATATGATAAGGCTATAAAAGGGATGTGAAGTTACAAAAAGGGAGTGAGTGTGTTGTACCGAAAAAATGAGTTTAATCTTCTAAAGTTCGATACTGGAGCAAGTTTGATATATAATAAAAAGAAGATTTTATTCTTCTATGTTAATACTGGATATATTTAATCTCATCTTGTGGTACCAAAAGCTATATATTTTAACTTGTGGCTTTGCCACTCATTAAAATGTCATGTTTTAGGGACCACACAAGGAAATGTATCTGGTATTAGTGTAGGAAAAGAAGATATCCTTTATTTGCAAAGAAATATAGAAATACAACATACCTGGTAGATGGTTGTTTGGACTCTAACCTGCAGTTTTATTTGTACTTTTATTTTCCGGACACTGAAACCTACTTCACTGAATCGGTTTGTACCAAATATTCCATAGGAAGGATGGCCTCTAACATAACATGCATTAAATGGAAGGGAAGCAAATACTGCATTCCCTCACTATAAGGCCCTTCATTATAACACCATTCCTGCTATAAGACTGGTATGGTCATGGATCATGTTTGTAGTGAAGTTATATGTATAACTTGTTTTATAATAACATAATCTCAGTATAATGCAGTATACTTCACAACTCACATCCAACTGCAAACAGCACATGACAGGTTGGAATGTTGTTTATGAAATTGTAAGTATGTGGTTATTATGAGAAGAATTCACCTCCTGAAATTTACCCAAATAAGCATTATTTATTTGCGTAGAGCAGTATTATTATTATCAGTAGTAGTAGTAGTAGTAGTATTAGTATTATTATTATTTTTATTTTTGAAGGATTTCATTCTGAATCTCTTGTATGTAACAATGCTGTTTTCTTATCTTTACAGGACAAAGAAATCTTAGAAAAGGAATCTTCCTCAGAAAGAACCAAAAAACTGTATACACGGAACCTTGTACTCAAAGGGATCCTGGAAAGTGACAGAACCTATGTCAGTATCTTAGATGAACTGCTGAAGGTAAATATAAATTCATCAAACAGAAACAGGTTACATCCATTTACAGGGAGTTAAATTTTATTTGCATAATAAAAAAAAATTAAGTTCAGCATGGTTGCCATTTGAATTCCTTAGAAAAATTACAATCTCACCATCCCACATTATGGTCATTTCATTTAGTTTGGGGTTTTCTGCATCAGTTGTAAATCTTTTTAAAACAGTCGGTCAAAGTGTTTCAAAATGTTTGTGCTGCTCAAACAAAAAAAAGCCAGTTAAGATTTATAGATAATACTTTAACAGTCTTGGTTGGCCATACTGTTTTTACAAAACTTTGTTTATAGCTAAATTAAAGGCAAACGCCTAACTCCAATCAAATGATTTTTTGCAAGAAGTGGGCATCCCACTGAAAGTAAGTGTTGGCCTGTAATTGTACTACAAACGATTTTGTACATAAACCGTGTAGTGCACTGACAACACTGAAGTACTTGCTGTCGTATTCTGAAATAATAACATTCACATTATCTTTTTTAAAGTTATGTCCTAATGAAAATAATAATTACATTAATGTGCTGTCATTTTGAAGTCTGGAAAATAAAGATGTACATGTATAATGTAAATGCAATTAACAGAAATGGACAAAATGGGAATTAAAACTAAAAATTCACAGATTTGAAGAAAATAATTTGGCAGTATGATAGAAGATGAATGAAACAGTAGAAAAAGAAAAGCGTACTGGTACAGTCATGATTGTGGGGGGTGTATCAAGTTTAATGAATTCACGCTATTAAATAAATATATAAATAGTAAATAACTTTGGAAAATACATGCTAAAAAAAAGAACTGTTCTAATATCTTCTTGTCTGTTTGTATTTTTGTTATCACACGTGTTTTATGTAGGTAGCATCTGCTTGTTTTGTGTTCCTTGTATTTTCATGTTGTGTCCTTCCCACCTTTGACCCCAAAGTAGTAGTAATTTATTTCCTTATTTATGTCCATTATGTTCTGTTTTTTATGTCCTGTTGTTATGTTCCTGCCTTTGTATGTACATTATATTAATGGGACCTTGATAAACAATAGTTTCCCAGTTGACAACGTATCCCTACCCCCGCCCATATCTAAATCACAAAGCTGTATGACTTCTGACCTCGAGTTCTTAAAGCCCCTTGTACTAACTGAGAGTTTCCAGGAACAAATAATCTTACCCACATAATTGTTGATCAGTCCCTCAATAGTCATCCAGACAAAAACAGTTTACATCTAGTGACCCCCATTTTATTGCTGTAGGCAATAATAACATCTCAAACCACATTGATAGCACATAATCTGAATTTGAACCTATAGTGAGTAATTTACAGGTGTGTAGGTTGTCTCACCTGTATGTATCCATTTCCTCATTACAATTCCTCTGATTACACTTTTTTTTCTCATGTTTTTATCAAGCATGGCTGGATGCAGAATAATGAATACAATAAAAAAAAATTTTTTTGCTCACCAGGTTATAAGGTCAGGTGAGCATATGGTATGACTTGTTACCACTTGAGTCCATATTTCTGATCCAGTTTCAACCTAAATTGTAATAATAATAATAACAATAATAATAATAATAATTATTTATTTAACAAGGTTAGCTCAATTTGAATACAGATGTATCTAGTCTCCCTTGAGATCCTCTGACACCTTCTAACAGCCTACTTGCATGAATCTTACTAACAAAATGTGTAGGAAAAGTAAAGTCACAGCATTTAGAAAAGAAGAAACAATCAGGTGATTTGATTTAACATTACTCTGAACATATAAATTATATTGAAACAAAAGACAGATTAGCTTGCACAAAGATGAGACAATTGGAGTCCATATTTCTGATCCAGTTTCAACCTAAATTGTAACAGGAGATTTTGCAAGGTATAATGACATGTAGAAATTAATTAAAAATCGAGTTTCAAGTAATTGAAGTATTTTTGTTTAAAACTTTTAACAGAAGTGGCTGATCTAACTGATGTGGGTAAAGAATTCCACATCTTTGTTCCAGAATATTTAAGACTTCATTGAAAGTGTTCAGTTTTGGGTTATGGTAATTTCAAGTGGCCATGAAAGGTCAATCATAAAGCATATGGCCATGAAAGGTCAATCGTAAAGCATATGGCCATGAAGGGTCAACCATAAAGCATATGGCCATGAAAGGTCAATCATAAAGCATATGGCCATGAAAGGTCAATCATAAAGCATATGGCCATGAAAGGTCAATCATAAAGCATATGGCCATGAAAGGTCAATCATAAAGCATATGGCCATGAAAGGTCAATCGTAAAGCATATGGCCATGAAAGGT
>JAECUM010003318.1:0-122775 GCA_016617855.1 Megalonaias nervosa | reverse complement strand
TTGCGGACCACAAGATATGGTTTGGGGCCCGTGGGTTGCATGTTTGAGACCCCTGTTATACATAATACTACTGATCAATAATGAAAATTAAATCCATGGCCATAGCCACCTTATAAATGAGATCATCTTATACTGAATACAGTGAAGGAGTACTGTATAAACTGGAATAAAATTTTCTTTGTCAGGCATAAATCATAGTGTATTTATCAAGTACAACACTCATCTATCTGTGAACAGCATAGATACAATTCTGCCTCCACACAATGCAAAAATATATTCAACAAGAATTGCCATTGTTCAATGCAAAGGCAGGAAAAAGGTCTATTGCTGGGGTTAAAAATTATCTTTAAAAAAATGCATTTGTCCAGTTGGACAAGTAAAAAAAAAATATTTAAAGTGCCTAGAATCTAACTCATGCAGCTGTCATGGAAATATAAAAGCTGACGGAGTTAATTTTGAACATGGTAAACACTGTTTTCGAGAACTTGTACCCTGACCATTCCAACACCAGTAATTAAAACTGAGACCCAGTCTGTTCACGTTCTGGTATGCTTTTACTGGTATTGAAGAATGACAAGAAAGTGCTTGTATGAGCTAGATCAAAACAAATGAAAAATAAACTTCCAATTGAAAGAACAGACTACGAACAAAGCTGGCAATATTCTCAGCAAAACACTTCATTAAAGGGAAACACTTGTCGGCCCTGAATCAGTGTTTGCCAGGAAAATGATTGGAAAATTCACTCTACTCCTGGAAAATTTCACATGCCATTTAGAGCTGGGCGAGTCAATTTTCAATCCCTGTATTGTACTGTCTGTAATTTTCACTCACTTTTTATAGGTGTCTAAATAATTATAGGCAAAAAAATAATTATCATTTTCTTATATTTAAGAAGAAAACATTATCTGTACCAACAGAGGACAAAATATAATTATAATTTGTATGGCTTGATGTTATGAAACATTACAGACAATACAATATACTGTTTGACTAAATTATGACCTGATATACTGTTGCATTGTGCAGTGTCAGGTAGATTCTGGACCCGATTTAGCCAATATATCTAAAAATCTATATATAATACAGGTATCAGATTGGACACATTTAAATCAATTAACCTACATTTCCTTGATCCAAGTGCCTTATTATACTGTCTCTATGCAGTTCTGTCAGTCCCCTGGTCAGCTTGTGATCAAAGTGAAAAATAATGTAATTGGAGATCAGTTATCTCAGACATGGCAGATTAGGCTGTCAGCATTGACAAAACTCCTGCAGAGTTCAGTCTATATTTTACAGACTAAAGCTATTTACATCAGTGATGGTCATTTCAATAGAAAGGTCTTATTTTCAAAGATGTTCATGGAAATGTTACTGTTCAAAATTATTTCCAGCACAAGAAGATAATTACAAGGAGAAACACTCAAAGTGAAACCATTATAAACAGGTTAAGTTCCCAAGAATCTCCAGTTAACTTTCTTTTCAATCTGCAGCATTCCCAAGGGGCTCAAACAGAATGAAAAGAAACTGACCCAACAAAAAGCACCTTTCCAGAATAATTGGTCTGCCCAGTACATGCCATTATACTATAAATGATTTGATCCAAAAGACTTGTGATTTTTTTATACTGAAGTCCAGACTCCAGATAATGTAGTGAAATTATGTGCAAGACCAAGGTATTCTCAGTTTTGCAATATTCTGAGCAAAAAACTCCAGCTTAAAGTTGGTAAATATTCACATTCATTAACTTTAATGAGGAAAAATGAGAATAACTTTGACTTTTTAGGTATTGTATTATTCTCCAATCTGATAACATATACATGTACAAACTTTTCCATGTTATGCAGACATTTTGCCAAAGTTTCAGAAATATATAATCCAAGATTGTGGATTTTTTTTTTCAGTTTAAAACTAATTTGATAGTTCTCTTTACTTCAGCCACTCCAAAAAAAGAAGTTTCTGGCTCCAATTTTTTGGTGAGTTGTCGTTCCTCAGCAAGGCGAGTTTCACTCTAGGCCACAATCTGAACTTTAAATGTGGCCAGTTCTAGAGCTGTTCTTCGGTCTTTCTACCGATGTACTGTCCATTAGTGTGCGCACATTCCAGGCATCAATGGTGATATAGGTTACTTTTGACTTCTTGTCAGGTTTTGCCGGCTAAGGTGGATTCCTCATCAGCCACAGCATGCAGACCAGGCTTAACGTGAAGCAGGCAGTGTTGAAGGTACCCCCTTAACATGCTACAGAGGTAAGTAGTGTGATTCTAAAAAGAGCTTATTAGTCACCCAGGGGGCTGCTGAGTTCCACTGCTGCTTTGGTACAGTAAAGTGTGGCAGTTTATAATCATGTCTAGCACTGGGGCACCATGCCGCAGACATGTAGCATGATGTACTACCCAGTCACATTATCCTGACACAAGGCCGACCAGTCCTAAGATTAACCTCTTTATGTTGAGCGCCAAGCGAGGCAGCTGTTAGTACTATTGTATAAGTCTTTGGTATGACTCTGCTGGGGATCAAACCCGCAACCTCCCACATCCGAGGCAGAAGCTCTGACCACTAGGCTACTGGAATGGTCATTATTTTCAGTAACAATGGCCATATTGAATAAAGGATGAGCACCATTTTTTGTACCAAATTGAAAGACCTTCATGGCAGAATGATATATCAGATATCTGGTCAAAAGAATACTATATCTGATATCTGGTCAAAGGAATGCTATATCTGATATCTGGTCAAATTCTCTGAGCATTTTTTTTTCAAAACTAAAGTTATTTTCAGTTTTCTTTTTCTAATGTCAGTAATGCAGTCAAACTTGCTGGCAGATCAGCATCCTATGCAAAACTTAAAAAGACTTTTTTAAGTTGCAAGATCTTATTTTGTTAAATCATGTCAAATTCTGATCAGTTGTTTTGAGCAGTTGTTTAACGGTTTTCCCATCTTTAGTAATAGTGGCTATATTTAATATAGTGGATCAGCATCATCTGTACAAATTAAAAATGGCTTTCTTCATACCATAATGCCATCAAAGTCAGTCAAATTATGTGGTTTGTGAATTGTTTTTAAGTTGTAGTAATGCTGGTCATTTCTGAAAGCAGCTCAGAATCATTTTTATGAATTTTAAAGGCCTTTATACCTCAATGCTTCTGTCAAATTTGGACAATTATTGTCTAGTGGTTTCTCATAAGTCATTTCAAAGTTTTTCTATTTTGCATAAAACAGTGGTCATATTTGATTGTGGATCACCATTATTTATATAAGTTTGAGAGGCTCCATGCCCAAATGCTATTAAATCTTGTCAAATTTTGTTCAGCAGTTTTGGAGAAAAAAAAACATAAAAAGATTGTTCAATTTTTAGTAACAATGACCATACATTTTTACGTTTATAACAGACTAGCACTCAATGTATCAATTTAGAAACCTTTATAGCAGAGTGCTTCTAGCTGTCAGATTCGGTAAAATTCAGTAAAGCCATTTCTGAGAAGAAGCCATTAAAAGATTTAAAACTGTTCAGCAATGGTGGCAATATATGCTGACTGATTGTATCATTTGTTCAAAATTGGACAGATCTTTAAGCAAGAACTTCTTGTTTGCTGTTTTGAGTAAAAGTTGAGTAAAGGTTTTCCATTGTTAGTAATGGTTGCCATATCTGATAACAAGTCAACATCAATGCCCTTTATGCCAAGAACCTTTTTCAAAAGACAAATTTTTTCATGGTTTCTGTATGTTTAGTAATGGTGGTCATATTTAATTTGCAGATCATTATTGTTGGCACAAACTAAAAAGCCTGTACACCTGGTAGGTTGCTGTCAATTTTGTCAGATTATGTTCTGTGGTTTTAAATAAGTTATTTAAATGTGCAAATTTTAGTAATGGAGGCCATATCTGATGGTGCATTTGCATTATTTGGTTAAAAATTAAAGGTTTTTATGCCCATTTCCCATGAACCAAGTTTGGCTGAAACTGGTTCAGGTACTTTTAGAAGAAATTGAAACTGGCAATTATTGATGAATGATGAATGATACATGACTGATGAGGCTTTATGAGTTAAGAAAAACCATTATATGTGGTATGAATTTTGTAAGATGTTATGGCAACACATAACTGACTGAATCGTGCCGTGGTAAACATGACACACAACAATTAAAATTGACGAATGGGTTTTGGTACCGTATTAAGTTGCTAGGCTAGTGTTTAATGTCACAGGCTTGGGGCATGATTGATTTTTAATTAGAATGCATTTTAATAACAGTTTGACACATGAATGAGGCAAGGCGAATTTGGGGTTTAAGTATCGAAAAACACCTAAGCTGTGATGATGCAGAGACAATTTTGTGCAATTTGAAAAAAGTGTCACAAAATGAAATTTTTCACAAATCATTTATAAGGGTGGAATAGAATTATTCTAACTTTGATGGATGTGTATTAATACTGGAGGTTAGATAAACTTAATCTTGATTGGCAAAGCTAAATAAGGGATGTGTGTTTCCCAGATGAAATTTAATGTTTTAAGTATTCTCCCTTGACAAATTTGTTAGTCTAAGTTTACAAAAGGTGAAGTCTTAGCTCTGGGGGAATAAAAAGTATTCTCACCCATGCGACAGAGGAATCTAGCTGTTTTGCTAACCTTACTTTTCTTGTCTCAGTCCAGTCATCTCATACCAGTCATCTCACTCAAGGTGTCCACGTGCTAGGGACTACTTTTAAAAAATAAACCTTTGTCGTCTTCTGCTATGCCTGATGTAGTTGTTCTAAAATCAAACAACAACAACAACAACAACAAACAAATATATAACAAAACAACATAGTAACTTAAGGACTCTCCATTTTTGAGAAAACACCATACAAAACATTTTGAGAGAGACAGACACATATACGCACACGATGTTGAGCTTTTTGGTATTACGATAGTTCGTTCCACACAGCATAGTCAGTTTTATCCTATCTGCAAACATGACTCAGTACATTTTCAGGTCAGCGTCATTAAATGTAGCTAAAGCTACCTAACTAGTTTTAAATACTTCGTGTGAAACAAATTATATACTGTTAGCTACATTTAATGATGCTGACCTGAAAATTGACTGTGCTACAGATAGGATAAAATTCTCAATGCTGTGTGAATGAACTATGACAGAAAACACTGATCTATACACATAGACTATAGACCTATACACTTCACAGCCTCCCAATTCTCTTAGCAACTACAGAAAATTTAGTAACAACCAGAAATGTGTTATGTCAAACATGCTTTATTCTATTTGTGTTAAGCATCTCCATTGCGCCACAGTTGAATCAAAAATATACCTAAAATATTTAATGACAAATAATGCACTTACCAGCCAGAAGGAATCATTTATCCATCAACACATTAATCCATAAGCAAATTTCACTGTAACACTTGCCATATTTCCAAGACCGAAAAATAATTTTTTAAAGAATCAGTGAACTTGAAAGTTTAGCACGTGGTTATCCGCTGGGGTCCATATTTGGAGGGTCTTTTATACACGGAGGTACTTTTACAATCAATATTAATTACAACACAAGTATGTCACAAACAGTTTCACCTCCTCTAAAGAAAAGGAGAGTTATATATGACAGTGACATGGATCTCTAATTACCCATGAATAACCCAATCACGGACACACATGCTACATGTATTTACACTACAACAGAGCTGTGGGTTGAGTACAGTTTCATTATGTACAATATAAGTTTCTAAATTGGAACTAATGAAAATGAAACATTTTCTTGTAATAAATATTAACTATTTATTGTTAATTTCATATAACATCCATATATTAAATGTGATAATACCTAAAAACTATGCAACGTTTAATGTTGTTATTTTGTTTTGACTCACGCATAAAAACTGTGTACTTCGGACGACACGTCACGCCACAGTCCTCATTAACATATTTGTATTAATGTACCGCATGTAAACATTGGCACGTGAACTATATTGCACAAGGGAGGAGTTCTTTCTTACTTTAAAGGATAATACTGGGTGAGAAAAATAATCTACGTTGGGGTTTGGACCGAGACAAGGAAATCCCAGTCGCGAAGTTACATTATATGTCTCCCCACGAGGCAAGCCTCATGGGGAGACAAATAATGTAACCCCTTGACTGGGATTTCCTTGTCTCGGTCCAAACCCCAACATAGATTATATATTTCTCTCATTATAAATTGTCCAAGGGATAGGTGTCTGGAAGTTTGAGGGACATAAAACCTTAACGGTACAGAGAGATTCTGCTACAATAGAAGTGAGACAGTCAAAAAAACCACAGGGGAAATAGTTCCCTATATACATCCATACAGGGCAAAGGGAGGATACAACCAAATTATGGTAGATGCCCCAAATGAAGGTGGAGAGAGAGAAGGAGAAGAAAAGGAAAAAGTCAACTATAACCTGTCACCAATACTGAATTTGGAGTGAATGGCAAGCAACCAGGTTTTGCAGGCAACTGGGCAACTGAATTCAATTGTTCACTTGATTTCATAATGAAATTTGTCTTACTGGCATAAACAAAAGGGTTAATTGCATATTTTAATAGAAATTATTTCTAAGAAAGTGTATCATTCAAATAACATGTTCAATTTTATTTTGTTTACATAACTGTTATATTCTGCAATCAGGGTTCATGTTCTATTCTATCTTTCTCTTCAAATCTCCATTTATTCCACCTATAAATTTCATACTTTATTTAATTATTTACTCAGCCTGGGCAATAACTCCATGGTCGATCATCATCTGGACAATGATGACCAGATTGCCACATAACAACAGATTTATTTTATACAATCATCTGAATGTGAAGACAAGTTTCAAGACTGAAAATTCAAATACTTGAAACCTGAAATTTAAAATGTTTTAGAATCTGTAAATGGTACAGGGTTTTTATGTTCTACTTTTTCCATCTTCACATGTAAACTAAAACTGTTACAATGTACTGACAATGTGATATAAAAAATTTTTTTTCCATTTTTTTCCTTCAAATTTTATATAAGACATTCAACTATATCGTGAGGCGTTTCAGAACGCTCTCCAGCAGAGTTGAAATGAATACCAAATTATCCTATTTAAATGTTTATTCAATGTATTTGTATAATATTCTGATATTCATCGATGTTAATATACACGTGTCAAATATATCCTCTTTTCTTTGCCTACTCTGACCACTCCAGTGGCCTAGTGGTTAGAGCATCTGCTCAGATGCAGGAGGTCACATGTTCGATCCCCAGCAGAGTCATACCAAAGACTTATAAAAATGGTATTAACAGCTGCCTCTCTAGGTGCTCAGCATTAAGAGGTTAGTATTAGGCCTGGTTGGCCTGGTGTTGTCAGGATAATGTGACTGGGTGGAACATGTGCTAAATGTCTGCGGCATGATGCCCCAGTGCTAGACATCACTATAAACTGCCACACTGCAGACATCGTAATGATATGACTGAAAAATTGTTAAAGCCATGTTAAAAATCCAAAACACACACACACTTCTTTGCCTACTCTGGTATTTACTGTCATCCATTGCTCTCAGCCAAGTCACATGGAGAATACCATAACAAATTTATCTAATCTAACTAAATGACACAGTAGGGATCCTGGGTAAATTTTTTAAGGATTGAAATTAAAAATCACATGAATGTAGGTGTTATTCTCCTTTTTCTTCAAACTCAATACAAACTTAAATAAGTCCAGAAACTTTACTACCTCTTTAGTTAAATGAAGGGACTCAAATATTTCTCTGGGAAGTGATTTCTTCACAATAAAAACAAATCACACATGGACATGTGGCCAAATTAATTTCATTAATTCTGATACAACGACTAGTTCTCCAGAATTTGTCATACAAGTACATGCCCGACAAACACAGGAATTGGGTTTTTTGGGCTGCCTACAAAATACCCATATTGGACACTGGGAATTTCTGCTAAGCCATAACAAACTTGTATATTCAGACTTCATAAATGATTGTCCTAACTGAAAACCAAACAAGGTTATTGACCTCATCCTCTAGATACAATATACATTCCAATATGTGTGAAATGACCATATGTCAACAGTATAATCTAACCTCTATCAGGAATGGTACACAGGAACTTATTCCCTACTAAAACAAGTTCAAGAGTTGTCAGTTTGGTGTCTTGGGTCACGACGTGACTCCCAACAAACAGTGAAGTCATTTTCAAAAAGGCACAGGAAAGGAAAAGTGACAAAATCCCTGCACAATTGCAATATATGCCAAAAATGGAGGATTGGTACTAATGTACAGTAAGCAATTACTCCAACAACTTCAATAATTCTGTTCCAAAGTCATGTCAACTATCCTATGTACGTATATGAACCTGATATCTGCATTACCAACTTTTAAGAAAGTAAAAGGACAGTGTCACATTTATAGCATTCTGGCAAATGCAAAGCTGTTTAATTACTACAAAACATAAATAAAATACTAAATGCTGAACTATATTGGAACTTTAGGTAGGCTATCATTTATGGGTATGGTGGGGGATTGATAATGTTTTGTGGGATTGACTGTAACTGATCCAGACATAACAAATGTCTAACAAACAGTTAACAAATGTTTCTGAAATCTGGTTAATTGATATGTAATGGGTTTGTTGATTTTAATATGACCCCATGTTTTTCACCAACCTGCCATTTTTACACCTTATCTTTTCAAGAGTATGATAAACAGAAATGGTGATGACAGTAGCGATGTGACCATTAAAAAATCCTGACATGAAGATTACCTTGATGTTGGAATTTGAACTTCAGGTGATTCAGCAGGTCCTAAACTGTTTCTTGTAAACTAGTTAATTTAATATTACACAGTTTGCATTTCATCCTTTTTTTGTTTCTTTTACAAATTGCTGCCAAATTGACATTGGGTAAACAAACCAAAAGTCAAACACTAAATATCTTTTGAACATTCACTAAAAAATATTTGACTTCAAAGCTCAAATATTCATTTCAGCTCAACTCTCCAGCCTTTAAATAAAACATGCCAAATACAAGCTTCTTTTTCCCCCGATTTCCTTGTTGAATTTGTTTTGCAAAACAAATTATGCTATAATGCATATATAAAAGATGCAAATCTATAGACAGCCTGAAAAAAACAAAACAAGAATCCCAAGTATGCCTGAGATTGCTCACTTGGCTAGCATTGCATAAAGCAGGAGAAAAATGAGTACCAAATTTTCCATTTTGAATATTCATTGAATGTACATGGAAAGGATTCAATTATTCAGTAATGTTGATATAGGGATCAAATACATCTTCTTTCTATGTTTCTTTATATTTATTGACATTCAACATCCACCTGCTTCCCACCAAGTAGCAACGAAAACACGGTAAACTCAGTCATCAAAATCTAACTAAATGAAATTTTAGAGGGGTATTTCTTTATTTTATTACGAGGATCATACCAAAAAAACTGAATGTTTGTGTTATTGTCCCTGTTTATCTTCAAACTCAGCATGACCATAAACATTCATTTTGTGCTGAAGACAGATAGAGAGGCAGAAACTCGATTACCTGTTCAGTTATATATGGAGATTATTTCAAACATTTCTTTGGGAAGTGATTTTGTTCACAATCAAAATGGTGTATGCAAGTGGCCAATTTAATTTAATTTAATTAAATCTGGATATGTTGACTTCAGGTTTCCAAAATTTGTGATAATGACTCAAACTGGAATGATAAACAAAATGTGTAAACATAATGGATTAACTTTTGGGGCAAGATCATTGGTGGGTGGGTGGGAAGGGCATAAGGAATTGACTACTGTTCCTGACAAAACAAATGTTTGACAATGGTTCACAAATTTTTCAGAGTTCCAATTGATTGGTACAAAAAGTCTTTGTTGACACTGATATGATATATATTTATACTACACTCTTTGTCAACTTGTTGTATTATACACCTTATCTTTTCTAGAGTGCCTTAATGACTATGAATAGAAATGGCAATGTTGTGAGCAATGTGACTATTCAGAATTTTGACATTATGATTACCAAGTGAGTTGGGGTTTGAGCATCAGATGTGTTAGCAGTTTCCTTGTAAACAAATTCAATGTTGCATAGTTTAAATTTTGCCTTTTTTTGTTTTACAATGTGCTGCAAAACTCGCTAGGTAAACAAACAAAATATTTAGGTGCCAATTTTCTATTCAAATATTCACACAAAAGTATTGTCCCCTTCATGTTCAGTTTTTCATTTCCGCTCTACATAATAAACACTCGTAGTAGTCAAATACGCAAGTAGTTGGCCAGGAAATTGTACACAATAGGAACAGAAATTTCTTTGAATGCTCTCAATCACATATCTTATGAAATCATTTGTTTCAAGGTTGTCTGTATCATCCATATTTCATGGCATAACAGTTTAATTTCTCCTGAACTGAAAGGCCATAATGCATTCTGTCAAAAGTAGTTAAAATTTATATATCAGCTTTTTCTGATAATGCTGTCTATTTTTTTTTTTATAATGGCAGCCATGTTTGAAGATAGATTGGTATTCCTTATAAAACTGTGAATGCCCTTCACACCAGGATGCTTTCAATCAAATGTTATCGGATTAGGCGAAGTACATTTTTGAAAAAAGCTATTTAAAGGTTTTTGTATTGTTAGTAATGGATGCCATATTTGAAGGCAGACTGGTATCTTTGGTGTGAATTTGAAAGCCCTTCATACGAAGAGGCTTTCTGTTGAATTTAGACAGAAGTAGTCATTTTAGAGTTGACTGTAAGGGGTTTTTTTTTTATACTGAGCAGTGGTGGCCATATCTTATAGTAAATGGGGATTGTTTGCTCAAAAAATGTAAGCCTTGCATGCCAGGCTGCTTGTATCAAATGTAGTCAAAATCTGTTCAACATTTTTCTAACAGAAATCCTGTAAAACATTTTTTTTTAGTAATACAGGTCATACTTGATAGCAAATTGCCACCATTTGTATAATTTTGAAAGCATTTGATGCTATGTTGCTTTCAATCAAATTTGGTCAAATTCTATTGACAAATTTGGTGTTTTGACAAAATCATTTTAAACTGTTTTTTTTTAGTAGTGGCAACTCTGCATCATTTGTATAAATTTTGAAATGTCTTCAAATTCTCTTGAATAATTGGTTAAAAAGGTCATTTATAGGTATTTCTATTTTTTTAAAATGTCAGCCATATTTAATTGTGGATCTGCAACATTCAAGCAAATGTAACATCTTGATACCCGATGCTTTCTCAAACTAGGTCAAGTTATTATAAGCATTTCTTTTAGAAGACGTTGTTTGTAAGTTTTTCTATTTTCAGTAATGACAGCCATACCTGTGTCATCAAACTGCATCATTTGAAAAATTGGTAAAGCCAAGATGCAACAATGCTCCCTATAAAATCACAACCATCATCACTATATTTTTTATGGCTGAGCCATATCCTATCATTAGCAGTAGACTGGGAAATTATTTCTACCATAAAACAATAATGAACAACCTCTTTTTTTAACTCTGTACAAAATTATGTGTTTTGTTAAAGCTTGATAAGCATCTAAACATTTATGGTCAAAAATCTCTGAAAAGCATAGGCAAACTAGCATTACTGGCTTTTGTGGCCTCAAAAGTCATGAGTTATTATCAATGGGCAGGTACCCGAGAAACCAGATACCCATTGGCATCTCTATTAGTAACAGCATTCGTCTTTGATGGTAGACTCAAATCATTTGTATTAAGTTAAAACCATTTGACCCCATTCGTGCCAGAATGCTCAGGTTAAACTGTGTTGAGTGTTTTTTAAAAGAAGCCATTTACAGGATTTTTCTATTTCAGCAGCAATATTCAACCATGAATTATTACTAACATGCATTATCTCAAATTTGGTACATTTTTCCAGAGCTCTTTCTGAGAAGTCATGTAACATTTTGCCTATTTTTAGCAATGGCAGCCATATTTAATGGTAGATTGGTATTACTACACAAACATGAAAGACATTTATACCAGGATGCATTGTTTTAAAATTGGTCAAATTCTGTTGAGCCATGTTAGAGAAGAGGTGTCAGCAGCAATTTACATATTTTTCTAGGTTTAGTAATGGTATTTTGTTTGGATTGGTTCTTTATGGCACATCAATTCAAGCAGGTTATTTAGTACCAAGGCAACTGGTTCAAAGTGCCTTGCCCATGGACACACTACATTTACTGTAGCAGACCCACATTTGTCTGTTGATTGAATTCAAAACTGCAAACATTTAGTGCAGCATGTTAACCTCTCAGCCGCTATGGCTCCTTTAGTAATGGAATGATGGCAGGCAAGCATATGTATAAAACTGAAAACCGAGTATGCAACACCAGGATGTTTTCTGTCCAATTTGGTTGAATTCTCCTGAACTGATTTTTGCCTTAAAAGTGCAGTATTTCTATTTTTAAGTACTACGGCCATATTTGGTGGTAGACCAGCATCATTTACACAAGTCCGAAAGACCTTCAGGCCAGAATGCTTTCTGTCAGATTTTGGTCAAATTCTGCCTAGAGCTTTTGAGAACCTGTTAAATGGTTTGTCTAGTTTTGGTAATGGTAAAAATATTTGATCCATGATCAGCTCCATTTAATTGATAGACTTTCATGCCATAATGCTTTCCATCAAATTTGGTCAAATTCTGTTTAGTGGTTTTTAAAACTATGTTGTACATAGAAATTGTGAATGGATGATGTACAAAAAACCATACCAGAAACTCACTTTTATGGCGAGGTAAGTTAAAAATATATAGCTATCTTTTGCCAAATGTGTCTTGACAGCTTTTTAATAAATATATAGATAAAACCTAATTGTTTATACCCAACATTATCAGTACAACAGGATCTCCAAGTATAGTTGGCAGTATGCTGTTTAAAAATTGATACCTGTGACTGCACCACATTTCTGACAATGAGAAAGCTAGTGATTCAGGTACTAATGCTTCAGCATTCATGAACTTTAACAAAAACAAACATTATACAAGCTGTAATTAGGGTTTAAAGGTTTTTGCTTTTGTTGCAGCAAAAGCATCTGTCCATGATTGCCATGCATTACTAACTTATATTGATAGGTGGAATATGTTTTTTATTTAGTATAACCAAACAAAACACAAGAGACCATCAAAGGGTTTGACACTCTCCAGGAATTCAAGATTAGACCATTTCTTCAAATCAACTACCATGTTCTGAAACCATCTCATATATTCTTCAATGATGACAAGATTTTCAAAATTAGCTGTACTGGTTGATACATTGGTTGTGAGATTGACACCATTTTCATAATAGGACCAACAACTGAAAACCACATGTTGTGAGTACTGATAATAAGGATTTGAAAATAACAGCAAATGTCGCCATACTGGACACTAGATGCATACCATTTCCATTTAGGAACAACTTGATGTCACAAGATGTCTTCTGGTAAAAGTGCAATATTGATATGATCAACCATCTTGAAGTAGCCTTAATGAAATTTCAAGATGGCCATTGTAGTGGTGATGTTGCAGGTTTGATTAGCACCAATTTCACTGACAAACAACTAGACATAAGAAATCTTTAAGTGAAAGCCCTATGCTGATTTGACCATACATTCAGGAGACAAAGTGATAACAATATTTTCTAGCGGCACCAATTTGATTTCAGATCAACTAGACAATATGAAGTCTTCTAGCGAAAATCACATGTCAGTCTGATTTTCCTTTCTGAAGTAGCAATAACATGATTTTCAAGATGGCTGCTGGACATCTGATCAACACCATTTGCATTTAGGACCAAGAAGTCTTCTAGTGAAATAACCATGTCGAGCAAAATGATAATAAGGTTTTCAAAATGACTTACATTGTTGCCATACAGGACAACAGATGCATACCATTTCCATTTTGGACCAACTAAACATCATAAGAAGTATTCAGCTGAAAATCCCATTATATGAACATCCATTCAGGATTTTTAAGATAGGCACAAATGCAGCCATATTTAACTGGATGTCAGATCAGCACCATTTTCATTCGGTTTGGTGTTTATTTTTGTGCTTTTAATGCCACTTTTCAGCACATGATAGGACATACATGGCAGCCAGTATATTTGGTGGATGAAGAATCCAAGAAAACCCAGGAAAGAACCACAACCCAATGGAAGCGACTGGCAAGCTTTCTCACATAACCCCAATGACCAAGCCAAGACTTAAACCCACATAGACAGGAATATATTAGGTGTCACTGATCTGTATAGGCATGCACCTTTGACCACTCTGCCACCCAGGGCCCCTTTCATTAAGGACTCACTCAACATCATAGGAAGTCTTAGCATGAAAATTCCATGGACATCTAATTGTTCTTGAGAAGTAGCAATGACAAGATTGTTAAGATGGCCACTGTAACTGTCATATTGGATACATGAGTGGCACCATTTTAGCATCAACTAGACCACGAGATGAATGTGTGTGTCAAGTTTTTCCACAGCAATCCTCCAGGTAGTTTAGGAGGAGTATTGATAAAAAATTTGTGCTAATGGACAGACTGATGGATGGAAAATAGACCATCCCTTAAATTCTTTGGCCTCTAATCAATCAGTGGAACCCAACCACCAAAAAAACCCAACAGCATACCATCATTTTCAAACAATTTTCTTTTATACTAGCTGACATTTTCATATTCTTTGATCCCTTTAAATATTCTGATTAACTATGTAAAACAGAACTTAAAGTATTTGACTTTGTCTATTCTGAATGTAACTGAAATCACTGAGGTAACAGAGATCTGACAGAAAGAAATTTTCCAGTGATGTTTGGAATCCCCCCTCCTTTTGAAAATAGCCTATCACGTAATGTATTTCGTATAATGTTGATTTATCACAAATATGGAATATGGATATCTTCTGAATGATATCTGTCACCTTCAGAAATAGGAAAGCTGTAATTCAATTAGTGAATCAAAAGGCCAACAGAAGTTCATCTGATAATACAAGCAAATTTAGATTTCACTTTTCTGAAGCCATCTAATAAACATGTGGGTGTAGGTAACTCTATGATATTTCATCAAGACAGGTTATAAAACATACATTCACTGCCAAGTACCAGTTTTAGCTGGAATAGGTAGGAAATAACCTGAAATATCTACTTTGTAACAGTCGCTGAATGAGTTCAAATAGGGCTGACAAGGTATCCAATGAAAGATGGAACAGCTGGTCTTGCCTATGGCATGTCCTCAAAAATGATACAACATGAAAATGTACTTAATATTTGTCTCTTTTTTTTTGTTGTCTGAGTTTAACTTTAAATACAACTCTGAAGAAGAAATGACGTAAACATCAATACGAGTATAGTCAATTTCATATTGTTACTTCAACAAAGGCTGACATTGGAGATAAATATTTCAAACTAGTTTGGTTATGTGTTTTATGGAACATCAACACAAATAGGCTATTTAGTGCTGAGACAATTGGAGTTAAGTACATTGCCGAAGAACACACCAAGGTAAATGACCCAGGCTGGTCCAACTGTTGGAGTCAAACCTAGGTCACGAGTCTGGCATGCTAAATACCCAGCCACTGTGACTCCTGAAAATAACGGAAGACCAAATCATGGTTAGAAATTTTTTTTCTTAATGTCTGAAACTAATTGCATAATGGGTCTTGAATTACAAAAGAATAAATACAAAGAGGATATTTTCTTTTCCTATGTTAATACCACAACTTTAAGTGTACTTTCCAAAAGAACCACCATATTGGTAATGCCTCAATCAAGTGTTTAACCCTTGGCTAATTAGTAATCGGTAAAACATATGGTACCTTACAAACGCTTATTTTGGTGTTAATAAGATATGAAAGAAAACTAAATAAAAAGATTTGGGAATTATGATTCTGAAAGTATTTATGACAAAAACATTTTGGCAGTGAGAGTAAAAATACATGTATGATGGTTAGTGTAAAGCAAGAAGAGGGAGAGGCTCACAGGGTTCGTGTTGTGTGCACGTCAAAGAAGGATTAATAACATGCAATTAGTAATATTTGAGTCAGCGTGAATAATTGTTAATAATATAATTTGTGGGATTTCTTTGACAAGTGTGTTTCTAAGTAAAGGCATGCACCTGAATTGGATAAATGTGCACGTGATTACTGAAAAAAATTGAGTACCCAAATCACTGTTTATCATTAACTATTGTTTAGTTGTTTATAAATGAAAGAAAGGTTACGAAAGATGTAGTCCAACTGAGTTTGTTCAGGCACAGTCAAGCTAACAAAAATGAGGAAATTTCATTAGGCCAGACATCAATCTGGTTGCCAAGTGGATGAAAGATGCATGGGACTTGATTCTGTCAGAAATGATTGCCAAATCATTTCAAAAGTGCTGTATCAGTAATGCCATGGATGGAACTGAGGATGACTGTATATTTGATTCAGATGATGAGGAGAATGAGAAGCCAAATGACACACTATCAGATGACTCTTGATGACAAGTCTATGATGATGGCACACCCATAACAGAAGCCAAGTTTCAGGAACTGTTCCGCAATTCAGAGCCAGATTTTGAAAGATTCTAAGTTAGAGAATTCTTATAACTCAGGATTTTAGTACAAGGATTTTATTATTTAACAGTTAAGAGTAAAATTTTTAGTATTGTGTTTGAATTTCAAAATAAATTTAATATTCATTCATTAATATTTGTTAGTCTTGAAGATAATAGTTTATTTTAGTAATGTGGTTTGTGTACATAAATGCTATTAGAACTTACCATGTGGTTTGAGTACACAACTGCTATTAGAACTTACTATGTGCATCTTGTGATTGCAGACTTATTCGTTGGCTTATGCACAGGTCATGCACTTTTTAATGTGTTTACCTATTCAGTTTGGGGAAGGGGGCGACGGCTTGTACATGAACAGGCTTATATACGAATATATACAGTAAATATAAAAAAATTGCACAATTGACTGTAGAAAGAGAAACGCTTCCAAATAAATGTACACCAGAAGTACTACAAGATAAATAATAATAACTAGAAAAGTGAAAATAACTAATTTCCTTCGGTTATTGTCAATAATTCTATATAAATGTCAGATCCAACTACAATGATCACAAACCATAATCTGTTGTTGTATAATGTGCTGGCAGACCAAGGTCTATGTTGTTTGTTTTACTCATTAATCCTAACAAACTGTACAGACCAAGATCTGCTGACATATTATGTGATGGCAGATTTCAGTTTATGTTGTTGGTAGTTGGATCAGACTTGCACACCAGCACACATGATAATTTAATGTTCAGACCAACCCTGTGAATCCATGAATTGATAAAAGAAAATTCTCATAACTGTTACTTCTTAACAATGCCAGATTACAATTTACAAGGGGAAAAAAAAAAAGATGTTTAAAATCACAATCTATGGGGGGAAAAGCTATTGAACAAGGATGTGAAGGATATAATAATTCTGGTTGATAATTTTCCAAATAAAATGAAGTTTCAATATCTATTTAAACATCACTGACTCAGATGATACAATTTATTTATAGATACACTGTACATTAAAGCATTCTGTGCCATGAAATAATGTATTTTTTTACAAATAATAGCCATGCTGCCATTGCTGATGGAAAAGTTCTGTTTCCCTATCTGCTACAGGAAGACATTGGTCTCCTCAGCTTTGATTATTGAATCTTATGATTACTGTGAAACTGTTGGCATAGCTGGCACTGTGCAACTCCAGCTTTGCAACTTCATTTTACGTTTTTCAGATACAATTTTAAAAAGGCAGCATAAATAATTTTATTTGTCTAAATCTTGTAATTTATGTTCATTTAAATGTCGCACCCTTTTCATGTACCTTCTATTGTCTCATCAAGATAATTTAAGTACAAGTAAATTTTAACTGACCAGTATGGTACCGAAATCCCTAACCCTGTCTTATTGGCTGTACCTGCAATAAATGTCTTAACTATACGGCATACTTAACTGTATCAGCTTACTTGCACCACTGAACATAAATGTCCTCAAAGGCAAATTTGCTGCAGTAGGACATGCTTAAATGCACCAATACAAAAGAAAAGAAAATGAGCATATATTTACTGGAATTAAATTTAAATTAACCAGAAATAAATGAAATGCAACTGAAAATGAACATGAACATAAAGGAATTGAAAATAAAGTAAAAGGGACACAAATGAATTATTATGACTGAAAACAGGAATTTAAGTGTAACCTCACATGTTAGAGCCTTGAAATTACACATTATTTTGCATGTAAAACTGATCACCTCTAAATGCCTCTGGTGGATCAAAATTGTATAATAATACATGTCAAACATTCTTAAAAGCAACAAAAAAAATCTATTGCTGAATAGCTTTAAAGACAGTTTCAGACTGTAAATTTTTCAGCTATTAGAAATATTATTTTAATTTGCAGTAAGTACTGAATATTATTTTTGCCCCTTCTCAACAGATTGATTTTAAAAGCTGCAGTTTCTGATGATTTTCAGAATGGACCCCCCTCCCCACAATGATGCTGTACCAGCATTGCTTGGTAACCTGCATTACTCCAGCATCGTTGGAGTAAATACAGGGGTCCCAAACACATGGCCCACAGGCTGCATGCGACCTATTAAGCCATATCCTGTGGCCTGCAAAATTATTAGCATCACATGGTGTCATAAGTGATAACAAAGGTGGTGCAACCCTTTGGCCACTGAAAATACCCTCATGCGGCCCTCAGGGTGGTCTGAGTTTGAGACCCTTGTGCTAAAGCATGGCATCCATAACCTTCATGCCCCTTTGGATGACCCCACTAACTGTCAAGATGGATAAGACCACAGAAAAAAGAATATATAAGCTGAAAAGAAGTCTTGAAAAAGTGCCAGCTAGCAAAAATTAGGTCTTAGACTGCTAATAAATATACTTCCTTGATTCTTAACATACATGAAACACCTATGTCCATTAATGAGTGTTTATAATTTATGTAATTCAACAAACAGCTAAAATGTACACAAAGGGCCAAGCAAAAAACTAATGAGAATGTCTGTGCAATTAAAAATAATTTCCCTCCATTAGCAACAGAAAATGATCATATTACAGCCATAAAAAAATATGATATTTGGATGCATTTCACCATATTAGGTAATCTGGAAACTCTTCCATTCAAACGTAAAAGATTTAGGAGACCAGTTTCCAAGATAACACAACCAGATAGTTTTAGTTGGCTTAAAAGTTAGTAAATTCAGAAACTGCAGAAATACCCCCTCCAAAATATTTGTAAAGGTAGATAATTAGAACAATGAAGTGTGAATTTAATTCATGTCTGATTCACTTAAATTTATGTTGAAAACCTGGAACATGTATTTTGCAAAAATATAAATAATTGTTACGTGTAGGCTCGTACTAAAGTAACAAAAGAAAAGAGTGAAGTCAACAAGCTTTGTAAATTTAACGAAATAATTTATTTCCTTAGAAAACATGGTAAAAATATGAAATAGGACTTACGGTTTGTGAATCTAATCCAAAAATTAATCCTAGAATTCAAACATAATATGTCCTATCACTAAGAAGTTCTAAATGAATCCAAGTTCTAATCTCGATGAAATTCCAATATGGAAGGCGATGACGTACTCTATAACCAGTTTGTGTTGATGTGTTAACAGTTCCTTGTTGAGTCACCAAGAATACAATTCTGGCTTTTGAATTTTGAATAATTTAGTGAATGTCTTTGTCCAAGAATTTCGTTGAAGAAGAGTATTTTCCAGGGTGAATAAATTATTTTAAATACGAAAAATCAACTCAAATGGCAACAACAGGAAAACCTTTCGGCCTGAAGGTATATATTTACGACTGATCAAATTCACTAGAAAATGTGTTTTAACCCGTGATTTTGATCACATGATGGCTCACGTGGTCACTTAACTTGAACAGCGCAGTAAAAAAAAAATGCCACACTGGAAATAAATTAAAAAATATAACTATTTACAGCAGACTAACACGTGGGCTGAACATGACCTTGGTAATGACCAATCATTTTCACTCAATGTTTACAAAATCGGAACCAAGGTCAAGAACTAGGTTAGCTAAAAATATAACTGAGCAATAGACTGCATGTTTATCAGGTCAAAACAGAAAACTGAATTTTCAAAAAAAAGTCAAATCCAGTGAATAAAGTTATCATTACAATAACGTAATGAAATAAAATAAAATAAAAGAGAATTTAAAACTAACACACAAGCAATTAAATTACATATACGTAACATAATGCTAACAAAATTATGACGTTTGAGTTATTACGTGTATAACCACATTTTTCCAATATTTTTCCCCTAAAAATGCAAAATGTTTGACAGTCTTAATACCACAATGTTTGGTAATATAGGAGTATAAATGTAAATACACGAGGAATTTTACATTTTTTCATTCATTAGCTAAACGTTTTATTCTTTGTGGTCGAAATTCTCATGACCTTTTCCTGCAAACAAGAGACATTAGTCAAACATAGTTTACCCTCACACATGTGTGTACATACTGTATATGCAATTGTTTACTGGCTGCACCAGGAACTGACCTGCATTAAGGGCATGCCACCTGGTCAAGCAGTACTGACACCCAATTCGTGACCTGGTCAAGCAATACTGACAGAACCTGGATTTTGTCCAAGGTACAATGACCACTGTTCATGGAATACAGATTTAGCATGCTTATAGACATGGCAGTGTTTCACACTGGATCCCATGGGCAGGTGACACAGAGACCTCCCATCCTCCAAACTTGGGAGACATATAGACTTTTGATGGGACAAAGGTAAATAGCAGTATATCATGCACTAGAAATGCTAACAAATATGACAACAGTTTTTGCTTTTACAGTTTTGCCACCTGAACACTGCCTGCACTGTACCATCTGGATATCTGAGCACTGTCTGCACTGTACTATCTGGATACCTGAACATTGTCTGCACTGTACTATCTGGACTTCCATTATTACAACAAATATTTTATTATATGGTCATGTAACTCGTGAAAATATTAACATGTTGAACATCTGCTTCACCTGAAATGTGCTGCAACATGGAATTTTCTTTTTTCAGATCTGCTTTCATCGAATACTCATCTACCAGCATTTATTATAATAAATTCCTGATTTTCTTGAATGATTTTTCTTTTCAAATTTAAATAAAATTTATTAAATTACAAAATTTTATCTCTCCTGTCATTATTTCAGCCTCAAAATAAATACATTGTTCCTAACCACAGGTGTGACTTTAACCTCCAAAATATATTACATTAATTCCTGTTAAAGACTTTACACTGCAACTCGGCTGACTACCACAAATCCCAACAGGGATAGGTAAAGGTCAGCAGACAATGACATCTTTACTCGTAGCACATCTAGATGTGCTACAAGTTTCGATCTATCTCATCCACAGAACCTGGACTAATCTCTGGTTTGTGAGGAAGTTCATCCCTACATAAACAAAGTCCTGAGACAGAATGAGTTCTGACTTCTTAAGGCTGGGTAAAAGATGCAACTAATTTACTATGGACCAACAACTGAACTGATCCTAATAATGGAACAGAACTTAACATTTTGGATCAGCCAGTTGTCAAAATACTAGAGAATCAAGGTCGGAGATATATCATTACTACTCCCAAAAGTCAGGAGAAGAACCTGGGTGCAGAACTGCTTCAGAAAATCAGGGCCATGAATTGAAAAACTTTCTAGTCCAAGCAAAAGGTGGCGGTGCTCAAAGTCGAGGAAACATCAGATGTACAGACAGACATCCTGAAGGGCAATATGACAGACAGGCATCCTGAAGGGCAATATGACAGACAGGCATCCTGAAGGGCAATATGACAGACAGGCATCCTGAAGGGCAATATGACAGATGCATTGTGTTCTGGATTAATCTGAGCAATTTTTCTCTGGTCATATTATGAACACCACAACCATTAATATGGCAACCCTGAAAAAGATGACTATTCTGTGAGATGCTCAAGTGGATTACGTCTTTATTGACAATTCTTCACTCTGTGGGAGGATGTATTTACATTGAATAAACAAGATTTTTCAATGCAAAAAAGAAAAAACTGCACAACAGCAATGGATAAGTTAATACTGCTATTAAAGATAGCAGACTAATATTCAGCTAAAAATGTGTGGTTTGGAACAATGTTCAGCTAAAAATGTGTGGTTTGGAACAATGTTCAAATAGCAATGTGCAGTTCGCTGACATTATTCTCATTTTTACATTTTTCTGAGATCTTTTCTTTTCTTGTTACCAGCAAAACAAATATAGTTCATATCCAAGGTTTATGTTCTGGTTCACCTATCTCGTTTCATTTAAAAATACTAGGGAGGATATAGGACTAACATAACTAATTGACCCTGATTCAAACACTTGCTGCAACAGATGAGTGACATTGCTGGATTTAGACTGGAGGCCAAGCATGTACAAGTACCCACCTGATGCTGTTTCAGTTCCATTGATCACAGTGTGTTTTTCAAATCCCTCATTTTTCTTTGGTATTTCCAGCTGACTCTTTTGGAGCCAATACAAACATTTTAAAATTATAATCAGTTTGACAAGGTGCTGAGTTTATACAGTCTGGGTCACATGTTCTGGTTAAAGTTAGATGTTAAATATAGGAGCCATAGTGATGAATATATTGAGATTAACATGCTACTTATACATGCTCTGCCTCTGGCCTAATTCCAATAACGTCCCTCATCCATCACAACATGTATCTGGATGAGGGCCCATTGTTTTTCTTCTTCTGCTCCTTGATCCATTATAAGCAACACACAGGTAATGAAATTTGACACATCACCATGATCACCTTTTCCCTGCTGAATTAAAACTTATGTAATGGTGCAAAATTTTGTTGATCATCTCACAGTACATTCTGTTGTGGTCAGCAGGGCACATAACCGTTAAGACTACGTATGAGATATGCTCACAATAACATGGCAGCTTGTGATTGTTAACCTCTCTTGTTTGGAGAGCATAACAGAATTTTAATTAGAGTCGGTATAATAACTGTGCGACAAAGATGTTAATGTAAGGTCAAATAGCAGGAAATGACAGAGTTGAGACAAGCCAGAGCCAAACTTTTGAGAAATCTTGGGCCATTTGAAACTGGTGTAATAAAATTAAGCTTTCCAGAATGGTTGTTAATAAAGGCCGTCTAGATAGAGTTATTCTGACTTTGATGGAAGTGTTAAAATATTTTTGGCAGAGAAAGTCAATCCTGACTGGCTAAGAGAGGGAGTGTGTATTCCCAGATAAAATTCAAAGATAAAAGTAATGTCCCTCGCAAAATTAGTCAGTCTCGTTAGATTGTCCAAGGGATGTGTGTCAGAAAGTTGAGGACATGAAAAGAGAGAGATTTAGCTGAATAGGAAGAGCGAGCCTCAATAAATCACAAGGTTAGTCTCAAAAGCATGCAATATGTTCATTAATGTAAGTCTGTAATTATTATTTTAATTTATTCATTTAAATCCATACTTCAATTTTCCTTGTGTTCTGAATATAATCATACATTTACCTGTCTTCATTGTAATAGAAATCATGCAGTATAGGAATTTCATGCATTACTCTAATACACATTGTGAGAATTAATGTATTTGTCTTGACTGTTACAGGAATCGTGCATCCTAAAGATTTCATGCATTTCTTCTGATATGAATTATGAGAAGTAAATTATCCGTCTTAAATGATTTGTATCATGTATGCTCAGAATTGATTTTTCTGTCTGGAAATGTATGTAAATGTATCGCTAATTAGCAAAGGAATGTCATTAGGACAAGGAGTGAAGTCCATTAATTTGTTTGTGTAATTAAGTTGTGAATTCTTTTCAACCAGAATTGATGATGTTAGCATTAGGAATGTGTTGACTGACATGGCTAGTAATTTACAGCCCACAGGAGGGTGTGATGGTTTGTCTAAGAGGTCTAATTATGTCATCATTCCAGTAAGAATGTGAGAAGCAGCAGCTAAAAATGACATTAATTTATAGTAAGACAGTTGTGACTCATGACTGTGTAAGTTGTGAAATGACCATAGCTCAGTTCTATTGAATTATGATCAAACAATGTCTGATGTAAAAAAGAGTAGGAATAGTGTTTCAGATCCCAGAAAAAAAATCTGACACATATTTAGGTTGGGTATTATATTTCATTAGAAGGGGGAAAAATAGCTCCCTACCTGGATTGCACAGAAGAAATGAGCACAGTGTACAAGCAAGAAGGTTGATGAGCCAAACAGGCTAGCGGGGAGAGACAGAAGGAAAAGAAATATGGCAATGCTGACCAACAGTAATTTGGAAAAGACTGGAAGCATCTAGGTGATGCTGATATGATAGCAATTTGATTTTGATCAGTCACTCAATTATGTGATGAAATTTGTTTTATCGGTGAACAGAACAGCTAACTGAATTTGGCAGACATTTTTTAACTCTATTTCTATGAGAAAGTGAATCATTCAAATGTCATGTTCAATTTAATTTTGTTTATGTAATTGATTACATTGTTACCTTTTACATGGGGGGGGGGACGTTGTGTTATTCTATTAAATATCTCTGTTCAGATCTCTAGGTATAAATGATGATGTAATTATACCTGGAATGGGGAGCTACACTTGTCAAACTCCGAAGCGGGGCCCCGAGTGGCCGAGTGGTCTAAAGCGCTTTCCGTTACGGATCACTGCCATCTCACCTCTGTCTGCGTGGGTTCGAGTCTAGGATTCGGCGAATGTGGATATGTGAGAAAGCTTGCCAGTAGCTTCTCGTGGGTCGGTGGTTCTTTCCTGGGATTTCCCGGTTTCTTCCTCCACCATTAATACTGGCCGCCATGTATAGCCTATCGTGTGCTGAAAAATGGCGTTAAGCCCCACAACAACACCAACAACAACATCAAACTCCAAAGCAGCCAGGTTACTATGTCAGACCTGTAAAATGTTTTTACCATACAACAAATTCAAAATGATATAATTTCATATTCTTTCATTAAATGTTTACTATTAACTAAAAATTTTTTTTACTTCAGTGGTAAAAGTTTCAAAAGAAAAATCTTGGAAACTGATTTTCTAGAAAATGCTATATTTTAGTGAAAAATGGTGGCTTTCTTTGTGCTGGTCAGATCAGCCTGGGTCGGCTTCTGTGCTGTGTCCTTGGACAAGGCACTTTACTCCATTTGTCTCGGCACTAAATAACCTACTTGTGTTACTGTGCCGTAAAGCACCAAACCAAACCAAATCTTCATGCTCTTGATTTTATCGTTTCTGTGTAATACCAAACTCTGAATTAAATCCAAAGAACAACAACAAAAAAAAAAACTCAGCTGATGCTGTAATTTACTTCAACAGCTCACAACCTTCATAGAGCATGCCTAATGCCCCAGACATGATGAAATAATTATTAGATTCATCTGGGAAGCCAGACTGCTATTGTACTTCTGACTTTCTGTCCATGATGTCCCAGTTACAAATGATCTTTTGACTCCCATAAGATAAATGTTTTATTTTAAGGTAACCCAATACAGGTGTCTGGAACCATTCGTTAGATGACCTATTGGTTTATCACTGCTACTGCAGGAAGTATGCTGCAATATGAGGTCACCTAAGACATGCAGACATGCGATTGTACTTTGGATTCTGATCTAAATTACTGATTGTCCCTGACACAAATAGACACCTCTCAAGAGCACCAGTATATTAGTCCTTTGCTGACATATTTTGCTTTGGGTCAATACCAATCCTTCTTTACAACAATGCTGATTAGTACAAAACGGCGTGCTAGAAACGGAAACTATCACAAAAATCCACTTAAAAAAAAAAAATTCAACTAGCTTGAGCAGCCCACTTCATTACACTACCATATTGAAGCCCAAATCTGAACCAGTGGGACAAAAAAGAAATAAAGTGAAATGAAAGCGAGCCCCTGCCACCCACCCACCCAAAATTTTGGGTCCAAGATGGCACTAGAAATGTTTCTAAAATTCGATCAATACAAGGAATGTGAAACAAATCCATACATGCCTGTATCACCAAATGAAATAAAAATTAAAAATATTCAACATATCACCTGGACTGAAGGCTTGAAAAATTTAATTTTTTCGATCCATTTCATATGGTATAGCTCATTATAACAAGTGCACACCAACGATGTTACAAACTAAGTTACCAACACATATATTTACATACTAGAAGACTTAACTCCCTTTGGCCAAGTCATAAGTTCTTCACTTGGGAGATGCAATCTCTACCTTAAAAAAATTGTGCCAAAGAAAACACATTAAGATCTGTTTTGATTTTTTTTATTTCAAATTTAGTTGTGAGGTGTAACTATGTGTGAAGTGTAGTAAATTGTAGCAATTTCTGGTCAAGTGTAGCAACCACTTCCATGTGCACAAATACTGGAGATGCTATTAGTTTTAACTGGAGAAGGGTGAATGTGTGATTAATTAAGCCAGGTGTGGGCATTTATTATGTCAAAATATGATATACTTTTGATTTTTTCTTTTTAGTGTTAGAAATATTTAGTTTGAAGTAATCTGGTGTTATTGCTGATTTGTATGATGCCATAAATTTGATGACAACAATATCACTGTGGGTATAATGATAACAATGTGAACAATCCACGTGGTGGTACATTACTGACCATTTATTTCAGTTATTCTTGTACTTGCAAATGGGATCCTTGGTTGCTAGCAACAATAATGCTGGACTTGAAATTGAAAGAAATCCTACCATTGGATCAGCCTGGGTCAGCTACCATTATGTGTCCTTCAGCAAGGTACTTTACTGCGTCAGCACTAAAAAGGCTTCTGTTACTGTGCCATAAAACAAACACCAAACCAAAACAGGCATGTCTCATTGTTACAAGAAGCAAGTCACAAAGTATCTGCTAATGCCAGTTTGATGGCTGAAGCTTGAGTGTATCCTAAAGTTGTCTGCTTAATGCCAGTTTGATGGCTGAAGCCTGAGTTTGTCCTGAAGTCGTCTGCTCAATGCCAGTTTGATGGATGAAGCTTGAGTATGTCCTAAAGTCATCTGCTCAATACCAGTTTAATGCTTGAAGCATGCTTGTAAGTTGGCGCCAAATAAAAAAAAATTCTTTTGGCAGATGTTTCCAGTCAGTCTTAGCCATTTTTGGAAATAGTTATCCCTGTCTCAGTGGATAAAAAGAACACCTTTAAGTTCAAACTTTCATTGTTATTTCACTGATAAATGTACTAGTATTTAAGCTGTACATAAGGTTTGACTGCCTCTAAATCTACTGGTAACATAAACAGAACTATTTTCTAAAGTTTGCAAACATATTTACCTGTATAGAAGAAAAACTACACCTGTTTGTGAAGGAGAGAGTTTTGTCTGTTCTTTAAAAGCTCTTTTTAAACTGTACTCCATTGATATTCCATTTAAATTCCATTCAATTCTATGGCCACCATTAGAATTATTAAATTCAGAAGTAACATTTTTTCTTTGAGGTTTCAAATGAGCGATTTATTTCCTCCTTATGTGCTGATTCCATTAATCTGATTCTTGTGGAAATTTTCCAATTGATGTAATACATAAAGAAAATTGAACTTATGAGTGAGAAACTACATCTTGCATCAATGAAGGTCATCTAGCATCAACGAAAGGTCATCTGGTATCAATGAAGGTCAACTAGCGTCAATGAAGGTCATCTATCATCAATGGTCTGGCAGAGTATTTCTGATGCAGTATAGCTGAGCAAGGAATATCAGTGGCTGACAAAATTTCCATTTGAAATAAATGTACCCTCTGCCTGCAAAATTAGACCTGAATCCTTAATATCGGACGTCATGGATTAAGTCAGTCGAGTAAATACCAGTCTGAATTTGCATGGCAGTATTGCAAACCAGTATGGCAAATGGCAACCTGAGCATTTGTTGGGGGAGTAGGGCTATTAAAAGTAACAAACCTACTGAAGTAAGGCTCAAGGTTTCAGTCTTGAATCTGAAGAACTGAAGTGATATTGCTGTGCTGCCTCAGCCATACTTGTATGGTATTATTTTAAGGTAATCATGATTAGGAATTCAATCGGTAATTAGGTTAGATTTAACAAGGCTAGAAAAAGCTCTCAATATCTCATTAAGGTACAATAATAAAATGCACTTTTCCCATTCAGATTAGCTGCGATGGAAAATTGCCACTGAAGTCTCCAACCAATACATGTATCTTATCTACACAAGAGAGTAGGCTTGTCAGTAAGTCGTACAACATACTGTGACCACTTGCACATAGCAAACAGGGGTTGTTCTCAATCTCAATTTCTGATAATACAGTATCACAAAAAAGATTAAGGAAGCAGGGGACACTGAAAGGTCATTCATGAAACTCAGGTGCGTCAGATGTCTATTACATCACATATTTGAACCACCTGACTGTTTTAAGGCAATATACACTGTAGGCAAATATTGCAAACGTTGTGAACAGCATCATGTGATCATGTTGCATCATCAGCTGATATATGTGTCTATGTATACATTTTGACATTGATAACGTTATTGACTGCATGATGATAATATGATCCATATATGTAAATAAAAGGACGCTCAACTGTATGTTGGTGCCAGGAATTGCTCTATTGAAATATGATTAAATTTAGACAAATATTGATTTGAAAACCATGCAGTCATGATATTATAATTTTTTGTTTTTGTTGCACCTGGCTGTACATTTTCCGAGGTTATACTTGCAATTTTGACCTAAAACATTGGACATTTGAGCTTTTTCTATGGTTTTCCTAGGAAAACCTGGGAAACCTCGGACAATGCTGATATTCTGTCCAAGGTTGTGATGAATTATATGGTTGGGGTGGGGTGTTCCCAATATTTTATTTAAACTATTATAGAAGTCCCACCCAGGCTCTGTTTTATTGGAAGTTAAATATAGTGAAAGATAGATGTAAAGCTCTGAGCCCCCAGTCAGCAATTCTGATGGTTAGATAGTTAAATATACAAAAAAAACTTGAAATTTAATGAATAACTATTTAATAACAATTCAATAATCAAATGACTCAAATTTCCAACTAGACTCATTCCGCTCGACCCTTTAATAAGCATATTGCATCACCTGATTAGCAGTGCGAGATTGATTTCCACCTGTCCTTGTATTTCTACTCATCTGTTGTACCCTTTCTCTCTCTTATTTCTCCCAATTCCTTCTCTTCTTCCTCCTTGACTTTCTCAAGACTCCTTCTCCTCCTCTTCTACTTTCTCCCCCATGACTACACTTCTGTTGATTTCGACTGTCTCGGCTACAGTCTCAATTCCATCTCCAACTCTTGAAGACTTGGGACCCAATGGAACCGGAAATTCTCTGTCCCCTAAAAAGCTTCCTGTGAAAACACAAGGACAGTACAGTCTTTTTCCTTAGCCCTCTCATCTCACACAAAACACCGCCTATCATCAGATAACGGCTATTAAATTTCTTCGGTTACGCATTTGTTCACATCAAGATACCCATACGTTTTTGTATGGTAAAACAAACATCATAATACAGCATGGTATCAATTACTTCTTATACATACATCAATAAATTCTGTCACATCAGTATATATTCCTAATCCCGTTATACTAAACAATATCACAATAATCAGACGCATTTCTTTACCTTACAACTCATACAAAGTACGCAAATATTCAAATATCTATGTTCTGATATATGCATATGTCCATAGTAACTAATCCTACATACCTCAACCATGTTTCCAAATTCACAATTCAAGCATATGTAAATTCTAACATAACACATTAATAAACACAATGGTTTACTATGAAGTAACCTAACAGCAAATTATGAAATTAATTCTGACCACAAGCTAACAATCTACATAATTCTGTCTCGCATCTAATAATTCTCCACGTAAGGCTCAAGCCCATTTCTCAAATATGCATGTAAATGAAACACTACAAAGGTAATTCTACATACTAAACAATCCTAGTAATTAAGTGTACATACTACAGATAATTACAATTATGATGACATAATATTCTGCAAAAATTCAGCAAATAACTTACTGACCTTTTCAAAGCTTTGTCTTTCCTTAGAATCTACCGCTAAGTTCTGCCGCCAGATTACAAGTGGCTTCTTTCTCGGAGTAAACCCTACTGATCTGCAATCCTTCCAGGGGAATACCAAATTACTCTTACGATTTCGAAAGGTATCATTCAGGTCTGAATTGTAATCACACACTCTATCTCAATTTTGATTGGATATCGCTGTGGACTGACCCAATCAAACTTAGCAGGCAATGCCCCTCTCGCTGTCTGTCAATATGGGGATGGATAAGAAATGCCCCATTCACCCCATGGACTTTCCTTTTGATCCTTGAACTAGCCTTTAACATATAGGTGTGATAGCGGCAGGCCTTTGTTAGCTGACGCTACCAGTTGCCTTTGTTGACTCAAGTTTCCGGTCTCTGGCTGGTCATGGTAACCTTGTGTAAGAGTCCAACACTAACCCTGCGGCAATCTTTGAAGATCAAACACAAGGTCATGGTAATATTCCCAAGACAGGTAGATTATAGCTTATACATTACTTTACAGCTGGGTGCTTAGCAAACGTGACAAAGGTTTTATAAGTAAACCTCAGACATTATCTTGTATATTTAAAAAAACCTAGGAAATACCTTGGACAAAGCTTTGGACATGAGAACTAGGTTTATTTTTGGCTCAGAATAACCTAAGAAATAAGAACTTGGTCATTTTTTAGCTTGAACATAGCTTGGAAATGTAGAATTAGAAAATTTTTATCTAGGAAATGACTTGGTCTGTTTTAACTGTGCACTTAAGAGACTTCTATATATTTTTTCAGAACATATTTTCACAGTTTATTAAAATGAATAATGTTTGTCATTACCAAAACAACAAGTCTAGGATTTGAATTAAAAAATTTACTTAATTAATGTTGATTGATTGATATGGGTTTTACAGTGTACCATCTCAGTTTAGGCAACATGATAATAATAAAGACTTTATTTAGAGAAGGTAACTCAAAATAGTTACAGAACTAATCTACATTGCGGCCTTCTATCTGTTATGTACAATATATACAGTATATACAATATGATGTGAAGAATCTGGCTTGACACTAAATAAATAAGTGATTTTAAATGTCAAAGTATCAATCCTGGAACACATGCACAGGCATCTGTGAAAACATAAACATATATAAAATATAAAGTATCATCCTGCATTGAAAAATTCAACTGTGAAAATGATGCAAAATTACAGAAAAGCAGGCGGTATTTATTGTACTAGAACTGTTCCATTTTCTGAAGATTTCATCCATTTGAGAGATTGATTATGAAAATACACACTGGAATCCCCCGTTAGAAAAATTCTTAATATTCATACACTTTTAATTACTTCATACAATCATCTTATTGTAACACAGTGGTCCCAATTCTAATGCCCTGTAACCACACAGGACAACTGTAAAAATATATTTTCTAACTATTGAATCTAAAGTAAAGTCTTCAATGCTTAAAGGGTCACATGACATTTTTCTTAAAATCTGTGTTTGTGTGCTAGTTACAGGAATAATAATTTAAAGTACCAGTTTAGAAGGATAATAAACTGTTACAGTATTAGTGTACAAATGTTTTCTGAAAAATTGCATGACACTGCTTATTTGTCATATTTGTTACAAGAATAATAATTATAAATATACAACTGAGTCTGAAAAAAATTGCATGAATGATTGGTATGGCACTGTTTTTAATTATCATTTTTAATATGATGGTCGATAATAAGCACAGTTACAATGAAGTTTAATCCCTTTCAAAATGATTTGGGAAGAATGCACCAAACATTTGATTTTGTTTTCGGACAACAAAAAGGAGTTGTACTCTGCTTGTACAACACTGATTCCATCTCTGAAACATATAATCCATTTGGGGATTTTAAAAATATTAAACTTTACAAAGAAAGTTGGCTTTTGATGTGTAAATAACATGAAAAATGACCTCCAAAGTTACTGACGACATAAATTTTAACAATGTTTTCACTCTGAATTTAAACTGGTGTAAGATCTTTTTATTTGCAATTACTTCATATACAATTCAAGTATTCATGAAATGCAGACAAGCAAGGTACTGTAAAATACATTTTCCAAGAAAAAAGGCAACATTTGTAATCCTCATTTAAGCTTTGCAAAGCCACATTTACCCTTTCAGTGATCAAATAAAAATGTATGTCAATAGTTAAATTGTTCGTCAATAGCTAAATTGTTAGTGGTAAAGGAGCAAGTAAAAAACACACGCTTGAGTTAGTGTACTTGTATTTGATAAAGATTTTATTTTATACACCTAAATTCTAACGCCTGAATATGAACTCTACAGTCTATATTTCCTCTGGACACAAATAGTTTCCCAACTGTAAATACATGGCAAATTTATTTGTGGAGGAGGTATCTCTGAACTTCAATAGCTACTTTTCCAATTTATTTTTTTTCTTCAAATGTAACTGTAAATGAATTCTGCTTCTTGACAAGTTGCTTGTCTTAAAAACACTGATAATGTCCATGCTTTGTTAAAGCCGCCTTTGTATATATGTTTATGAGACCACCCCCATTTGGTGTCTGCAAGGTTGCCGAGTTTTGGGATTACAGAAGGAATTATTGGAAGGATTGGAGGTAAGTTTGTTTCTTTCTTTATTATATTACATTAAATTTGAAAAAGATAAGAACATTTATTGGCTCTCATTTTATAGGCCGGCTGTACACTGCATCAGTTTTTCAGTTGATTGCATCTGTTTTCAGTGGGAATGGGGTTGTTTAGTGAGCTATAAATAGTGTATGATGTCATTTACCCACTAGGCACTGCGCCGTCAGCCATATTGTTTTCAGACAAACATGTAGGCCTACAGCGTTCAGTAAACCTTATTGTTGTTTTCATCTTTATCTCATTGATAGCTTGTGTGTGTTGTAGAAGAGGGATTTTTTTAAATAAATAATTGGCGTGAAACAATGGTATGGAAATTGAACTGAGTGTTCCTGCTTCTATGTATTGTTCAATGCTTATAGATAATAATAATAATAATAATAATAATAATAATAATAATAATAATAATAATAATAATAACAACTCTTATTATTGTTGTTGTGTTTCTAATTTTATCTTTGTACTATTTAATTGGAAGTGAATTACAAGAATATAGTACATTTTAATGATAAAAATTATTTAACTATGCCCATTTTGAATAGAGTAAAGCAAACTAACCCATTAACATTAGTTGAATTTAGAAGAAAAGAATTATTGGTTTTATTTATTTATTATTATTATTAAACATGAAAACGAAGTCATGTTTAAAACTGTTGAAAGAACAATAAAATCTGAAAAATATTTAATCACTCAAAAATGGATCTTAGAATAACTGTATATAGTTATTATAGTGCATTAAATCAGAAGAATAGGTTTATGAATAGTGTTAAAGACATGTAAGAACAGAACAGAACATCTATGTGTATAGGTTGTTAGGCAGCAAGAAAATCTACAAAGCAATCAATCAGATTCATTACTGCTTCAGTATGCTGATGAAAATCTAAATTACTTTATCCATTTTCTTTAAGTACAGTATTTTATAATTTAAATAATTGTACTTGCCTGCCATATTATCATGTGTTTGTCTGAAATTGCAGCTGCATTCTACTTTTAGATACGAGGTAGTGATTCGTGACATCACATGATGGCCAGTGTTAAACAACTTTATAGACCTTGCAAACCCTGACAGTATATGCCCTTCATTTTGGGTGTAAATTTGTGCACCATATTAAAATTATTAATGCTCATGCGTGTCATATGTTGATGATATTAAATATTACTTAAATTGGATTTCTTTTGTTTGTCTAATTGAAAAGGAAATATGGCATCCATGATACAGATCTCATGCTCTATTTTACCTGTTGCATACGAATTTGCATAAATGCAAGCATCAGTGGTCTCTTAACTTTATAAAGAATGTCAGGTTACCTAATTAAAATTATTATTATTTTTATTTTAAAAGGCCAACATGTTAAACCACATTTTTTTCAGCAATAAACATGGATATATGTATTTTTTCCCAAGTAATCAACTCCCATCACTAGTAAATGGCATGGAATGTATTGCATACTATTTGAAAAGTTGGCACTTTTCTTTTTTAAATTTAGGGTTGAAACAAGTAAAGATGAAAATCCACAAGCATCAAAACCACCAAAAACTGCTAAGACAATAGCAACAAAATAGACCACCAAGAGGCAACACCAAAACAGACTATGACGGTAACACCAAAAAAGTCCAAGGTAAGATAAAGATGCAGCAATTTCAAACTTTCTAAAAACTTTTTTAAGCAACAAGCATTGTGTCATTATCTTTAAGGGTTGATTACAGTACAGTGAAATAATAAGACAGTAATTCTGAATAATTTTAATAATATCTTTAAAGGGATCTTATAATTGATTGAATACATTAGTCTGAACTTGTAAGGCATTGAGCCAGGAACAGAATATAATCTTGACTGTATTTGTTATTTACAATTTAGAATGATGGTCCCAAATTCAAAGAACAGTCTGTTACAGAAATATAGCATTTTACGGTTTAATACCTTGTTTTCAGAACTAAAGGATTCCAAACATGATTTGTAAATTTAAGGCTGCCAATAACAGTTATGTTATATGTGTACTATTTGTTTGATTAATTCATCACATTTTATATTTTCAACCAATATTTTTTTATTTTACAGAACTATCCAAAAGAAATGGCAGAATATCACAGAGGTGATGATAAACATGAAAATCAAAGAAGTGCTAAAACCATCAAGAAACCAGGATATAAATGGATAGATTTTCAAAATTAAATGGACAATTTGGCACTAAAGGGGAACCTTATGGCCATTCTTGATATTTGGACCTTTTCAAAATTTTATTTGTACGTGTTGAACAAATTAAAAATAAAATATATACTTATATTCCATAATATTTGCTTCGATTCTTAGTATGATGTTTTATGCCAGGTAGGTGTCAGAGGAATCCTTGGACAATATGTCCTAGGAATCCTTGGATGATATGTCTGAGGATTCCTAGGAAACCTTGGAGTATTGGTTACAAAAACCTTGGAAGTCCAAGGTCAACCTCAGATGTTTGACAATGAAAACCTAGGACATTGGTATAAAAAATTTTTGTCCTTGGACTATTACCTCGGAAAGTCAGCAACCAATACTCTGAGGTTTTCCTAGGAACATGTACAGCCGGGTGTTTTAACATCACTTTAAATGCATTTCTGGCTATATAATGCCAAGAAAATGAGTTAAGTGCCTTGCCAAAGGAAATGCACACGTGGGGGCTAACCCAGGCTGACCTGAGTACTGAACCTGCAACCCTGGATTTACAAGTCAGAAACTTTACCAAATAAGCTACCGCAGTGCCATAATAATATTAGGAGTATTGCGATTTTTCAACCCTTTCATACTCCATTAAAATAATCTGAGATGGTCAAATTTCTCTCAGTAAATTGAAGAACAGTGTGCACATATTCACATCTCTCTGCCATTTCAGAATTGTTTCTTAACATTTCAAATCTACCAAAATGATTTTTGGAACAAAAAAAGTTTTTAAAAAAGCATACATTTAAATTTTAAAATTTTGCTTGTAACTGACAATATATGGCACTGAAAAAGTGAAGTCTACTGGGGAAACTATCTCTCTTATCCCTTGAATGACAAAAATGCTTCTAGTCATGTCTTCTATGCTTCTGTCAGAATAAATTCATTCCGATTTTTTAAAATTCGGTCTTGATTTACAAACAATCTTTACAACCTCTTACTGTACAATTCAACATGAGATGTACAGGTACAAATGTGACACAAGGTATGAGGCATAAAATAAGTTCTTTCCAACCATGTTCCCATTATTGTTTCAGTCTGGATATCACAAATGCTTTAAGTACTCTAGACTTTCTTTGCTATCCATTTCATGGATTATGAATTTACCACAAACTTTAAAGATCCAGCAAAACAATGTTCCCTCTTTGGAAATAACAGGACTCCTTCCTTAATCTATAAAATTTCAGCAAACCATGAAAATTGGTACCAGATTAATAAAGAAAACTGAATTTAAAGTATTTTAAAATTGTTGTTGTTGTTGTTGTTGTAGGGTTTAATGCCATTTTTCAGCACAAGATAGGCTACACATGGTGGCCAGTATTAATGGTGGAGGAAAAACCCAGGAAAACCCCAGAAAGAACCACTGACCCACAAGAAGCTACTGGCAAGCTTTCTCACATACCCACATTGGCCGAACACAAGACTCGAACCCACACAGACAGAGGTGAGATGGCAGTGATCCGTAATGGTGAGCGCTTTAGACCACTCGGGGCCCCTATATTTTAAAATTAAATGCAGTCAAGTAATATGATTTACAATAATGAAACAACATTAAACCAACCTGGGCAACCAAAAAGGACATGGCTTGCTGCCCGACCACTGAAATTTAGATAATCCCCATTAACTTCTCCACCACAAGGACCTGCCCAAGAATGCAAAATTGTTCTAACATCTCTAACATTTCAACAATACAGAAAAATTTAACAGCACCAATCGAAAGGTAAAACTGTTTCTCCCTACTGCATGCACAAGTTTTACCATCTTGTGCATATCCAAGACAAGATTTATTGTATATATCACATATCCAAGGCAAGATTTATTGTATATATATATCACATATCCATAAGTCAAACTGAATTAGTGTATGTGTGTGTGTGTTGTGTGATTTGGATTTTTAATGTAGCTTTAACAATTTTTCGGTCATATCACTACGATGTCTACAGTGTGGCAGTTTAAAGTGATGTCTGGCACTGGGGCATAATGCCGCAGACATGTGGTATCATGTCCTACCCAGTCACATTATCCTGACACCAGGCCAACCAATCCTAACACTAACCTCTTAATGCTGAGCACCTAGCGAGGCAGCTGTAAGTACCATTTTACAAGTCTTTGGTGTGACTTGGCTGGGGTTCGAACCCATGACCTCCCGCATCCGAGGCATACTATCTAACCACTAGGTCACCAGATCAAACTGAATTAGAAGCCATGAGCTAAATGACCCATGCTTGCATTTACAAAGTGATAAACAGTAAAAAAGGGATTCAAAGTGGTACCACAAAAGCACGATTTTCATTCCCTTGGGGTACAAAGAACAGCACAATCATTTGGCAAGAATAATTTTTTATAACTATTTTAGATACTTCCTTACTTCCTCTAAATGAAAATTGCTTTGATAGTTGGGAGACACAAATGAAGAAAGTTGAAAGTGAAACTTCCACTCCTTCCAAGAAAACAGCACATTTTATTCTTTCTAATGATTTAAAATTTTTACATAATGCCTGTTTGGGAAGTTAACCTAATGTGATTTCAGCAAAAATGCTTTCCCCAGAATTTGATTTTATGGTCAAAGTAGGAATATAATTGGCCTCGATCAAATGGATTGCCCAGGGAAATGCCTGTTTGTTGGAAATCCACAAGTAAAATCTGTTTTTACTTCAACATGAGATCACTTTGATCAGTGTCTTTTAATACCGTAAATACTTGCACACAGGTTGGATCCAACTACAAACTGTACAGAACCCGATCTGCCACCACATATTGCAGATCTGGGTCTATGCAACTTGTTAGAAGTAATCATTAGAACAAAGAATAGAGACCCTGATCTGCAGATGCATTATACAATGGCAGATCAAGGTCCATACTGTTTGTAGCAGGACTCAACTATGTCAGTACATATAATAGTTTTTCATCTGACTGCTGAAGGCTATCAGTATATTATATCATCTTTATCTATGTAAAATACAGCAGCAGATTTGGGTCTATTCTGTGCATAATGCAACAGCAGATCTGGGTCTATTCTGTGTATAAATGCAACAGCAGATCTGGGTCTGTTCAGTGTATAAATGCAACAGCAGATCTGGATCTATTCTGTGTATAATACAATAGAAGGTCTGGGTCTATTCTGTGCATAAATGCAACAGCAGATCTGGGTTTATTCTGTATATAAATGCAACAGCAAATCTGGGTCTATTCTGTGCATAATGCAACAGAAAGTCTGGGTCTATTCTGTGCATAAATGCAACAGAAGATCTTGGTCTATTCTGTGTATAAATGCAACAGCAGATCTGGGTCTATTCTGTATATAAATGCAACAGCAGATCTGGGTCTATTCTGTATATAAATGCAACAGCAGATCTGAGTCTATTGTGTCTATAAATGCAACAGCATATCTGGATCTATTCTGTGGATAATACAACAGCAGATCTGGGTCTATTCTGTGTATAATGTAACAGAAGATCTGGGTCTAATCTTTTTACTGCAACAGAAGGTCTGTGTCTATTCTGTGTATAATGCAACAGAAGATCTGGGTCTATTCTATGTATAATGCAACAGAAGATCTGGATCTATTCTGTGTATAATGCAACAGCAGATCTGGATCTATTCTGTGTAAAATGCAACAGCAGATCTGAGTCTATTCTGTGTATAATGCAACAGAAGATCTGGGTCTATTCTGTGTATAATGCAACAGAACATCTGGGTCTATTCTGTGTATAATGCAACAGCAGATCTGGATCTATTCTGTGTATAATGTAACAGATCTGGGTCTATTCTGTGTAAAATGCAACAGCAGATCTGGGTTTATTCTGTGTATAATGCAACAGCAGATCTGGATCTATTCTGTGTATAATGCAACAGAAGATCTGGGTCTATTCTGTGTAAAATGCAACAGAAGATCTGGATCTATTCTGTGTAAAATGCAACGACAGATCTGGATCTATTCTGTGTAAAATGCAACAACAAATCTGGGTCTATTCTGTGGATAAATGCAACAGCAGACCTGGGTCTGTTCTGTGTATAAATGCAACAGCAGGTCTGGGTCTGTTCAGTGTATAAATGCAACAGCAGGTCTGGGTCTATTCTGTGTATAAATGCAACAGCAGGTCTGGGTCTATTCTGTGTATAAATGCAACATCAGATATGGGTATATTATGTGTAAAATGCAACAGAAGATCAGGGTCTATTCTGTGTACAAATGCAACAGCAGGTCTGGATCTATTCTGTTTAAAATGCAACTGCAGATCTGGATCTATTCTGTGTAAAATGCAACAGCAGATCTGGGTCTATTCTGTGTATATTGTAACAGCAGATATGGGTCTATTCTGTGTATACTGTAACAGCAGATCTGGGTCTGTTCTGTGTATAATGCAACAGCAGATTGGGGTCTATTCTGTGTATAAATGCAACAGAAGATCTGGGTCTATTCTGTGCATATATGCAACAGAAGATCTGGGTTTATTATCTGTAAAATGCAACAGCAGATCTGGATCTATTATGTGTAAAATGCAACAGCAGATTTGGGTCTATTCTATCTATAAATGCAACAGCAGGTCTGGGTCTATTCTGTGCATATATGCAACAGAAGATCTGGATCTGTTATCTGTAAAATGCAACAGCAGATCTGGATCTATTATGAGTAAAATGCAACAGCAGATTTGGGTCTATTCTATCTATAAATGCAACAGCAGGTCTGGGTCTATTCTGTGTATATTGTAACAGCAGATCTGGGTCTATTCTGTGTAAAATGCAACGACAGATCTGGATCTATTCTGTGTAAAATGCAACAGAAGATCAGGGTCTATTCTGTGTAAAATGCAACAGCAGATCTGGGTCTATTCTGTGGGTAAATGCAACAGCAGGTCTGGGTCTATTCTGTGTATAAATGCAACAGCAGGTCTGGGTCTATTCTGCGTATAAATGTAACAGCAGATCTGGGTCTATTCTGTATATAATGCAACAGCAGATCTGGGTCTATTCTGTGTAAAATGCAACAGCAGTTCTGGGTCTATTCTGTGTAAAATGCAACAGCAGATCTGGGTCTATTCTGTGCAAAATGCAACAGAAGTTCTGGGTCTATTCTGTGTAAAATGCAACAGCAGATCTGGGTCTATTCTGTCTATAATGCAACAGCAGATCTGGGTCTATTCTGTGTATAAATGCAACAGCAGATCTGGGTCTATTCTGTCTATAATGCAACAGCAGATCTGGGTCTATTGTGTATAATGCAACAACAGATCTGGATCTATTCTGTGTAAAATGCAACAGCAGATCTGGGTCTATTCTGTGTATAATGCAACAACAAATCTGGGTCCGATCTGTGTATAATGCAACAGCAACTCTGGGTCTATTCTCTTTGCCTGAATTAAAGTACACTGGACCACAAACTCATCCATCTGACAGCACATTATCCATCTGCAGATCAAAATCTATAACATTTTCAATACATGTACTTTAAACACATCTTAATGTATGGTATTATAATCTTGTCAAATCCAGGTTCAAGCTGTTGCTAATTTAACCACTAAAGAAATTCCATATACCTAATTTTCATATAAATAACAATGTATTCTTCATATTCAGAAATCTGCTGGATATTGTTCCAAATATGTCATATGGTGAAATAATACAATAGTTTATTTGCAGCCTACAATAAATATAAAAATATATCGCTCAACTTTTTCGGCTTGTAAAGGAAAATTAACTTCAATAAATCATGTGTTTCAAGTAAATTGCCGTTATATCTGTTCATATAATAAAAATATTAATTCAATGAACATACAAAAAAATGTGATTGCTAGCACTTTCGAGGGGGGGTGTGTGTAAAACTAATTTTAAGTATGTAATATTCATCACTATTGCTGAACACTCATACTTACCCATACTATTGTATAGTTTACTCTTTTTCATACCAAAACCCTAATCCATTTTATATGAATACTTCCACCTGCAGAGTGTAGAATTGTCAATAAGACTCAGTCCAAGTGCGCACACTGCATGCCCATGCATAGAACAGTTATCTTTTTTGTAGATGATGATTACAAAAGGGCATCACAGTTGGGTGATGGCAGGGCATTTGGCAATAGTGACGGATGAGCATTACATTAGTAAAATCAGTTTTACACCCACACCCGACCCCAACCCACCACAAGATACATCTTAATAAGAACAATGCATAACCCATCACTATGGTGTAGCTGAATCTGTCAGCCAAGTGTGTTGGTTAATCACATAAAGCTAATCAAAAACAGATAAAAATGGAATGTACTCTCCATGTGAGGGAATGTTCCACTTTACCAGATGTTGGTGTTTCGGTCACATGTTGTGCTGCAACCACGGGTCCCTGAGGAAAAATGCCTGTGCTCTGTTGTGCTAAGAGTGGAAATAGGAGGAGAAAGTAAAATATGTGGTCACCAAAATGCTGCCTCACAATGTCCCCCAAGGAAGAATAATCTAAATAGGCCCATGAAGCAGTGATGTCATCAAGTCTCATGGGCTTTTTTAGTTTCAATCTACCAGAGGCTTTCCCCAAAGTGTAAAAAAGGAGTCTGTTAAGGAGTGCTGTAGAGACCATTCCATGATGAATGTTTTGTTTGTCCTTTCTGCTATTACATTCTTCTTCCCAGAATGTGGCAAACTCAGAGGGTGAGGTTGTATGAGGTGGCTCTGCTGAGGAGGATCGAGATCTCCAAGCAAAAACAGGAGCATGTGGCTTCCTTGATGTCAGAGATATGCTATGATTGCCATGTTGTCAAATAAAACCATAACACATCAACCCCTTACTCTGTCAATGCGCCCTTGCAAAGCTAGAAATACAGCTTTCATTTCTAGATTGTTCATGTGGAGGGATGATTTATCCAGAGTCTGATGACTCTCAGAGATTAAACCCTCTGGTTCTGAATGAGTGCCCCAACCAGAATCTGACACACCAATGAACAGATAGGAGTGGGCGCTGGGTGCACGCATGGTGATCCCAATCAGGATCAATCCCAAGGTGGTGATGAAGATCTGGAGCTACTGGAGTTAGAGATGAGAGAGAATCTTTGTTTGGATTCCACTTTGCAAGAGGGAGAGACTATGATGGGTGCATATGAAAATGTCCTAATAAGACCAGGTCTGCTGTGGCATTTCCTAGGAGGGAGAGGTAAAGGTGAGCAGACAATTATGTCTTTGCTTGTACCACCTCTAGAAGCATCTAGTCCCATGGGACCAAGACTAAGTTCTGGTTTGTGAGGAACTTCATCCCCATGGAAAAGAAGTCATGAGATGGAATTATCTCTGACTTCTCCAGGTTTGGTAAAAGACCCAACCTAGTTACTGTAAACAAGTAATGGAACAGATCCTAACAGAGTGACTGAATCAGCATTGTGGATCAGCCAGGTGTCAAAAGTATCTGAGAATCAGAATTCCCAGTAGTCCAATAGTCAATGCAGGCATAAAGGATCAATTTTCTTGAGGTGGATGGCCCCATATCCCATATGAATTCACAGGGATAATATAAATGGGGTAATACACACCAATCTAATCCTCCTCCCTTGACTAAACTCTGTGAGCCGACTCCCATTCCTGCATAGGATGTGATGATAGATGGGGGAGATTGGGAAACTCAGTCCGATCCCTATCCATGTACTGTGAGGCCTCCAAGTGATGACCAGTGAACAGTGATTAGCACGCAATGATGGTGTGATGGGATGAATTGCCCAGTAACTGTTCACCTGGCATTAACCAATCACCTGGACAAAATATCCTGTGACCAGATGCTGATTGATGACTTGTCAGGAGACATAGATGTCAGAACCTTTTTCATCCAATTGTTCATTTTAATAGGGGTGGTCCTGGTCCTCCCACTCTGGAGTGTGCAATACACTACCCTGGAAGTGATTGGTTTGGGGAGCTCCTAACTCACAGGAGTGTGCAACACACCTCCCAAGATGTGAGGAATGCTGTACTTCTCTCTCTCTCACAAGAGGGTGCAACACCCCTCAAATAGTTAGTTCCACCTTCAAGACGGGCATCACCTGCCTCCAAAGAAAACTGGTCCCATAATCTACTTGGACTCAGGAGTGCTCTTTGGACCTGAAAAGCTATTTGTCTTGCAGTGATGCCTGGGGACCCTGCAGAAGAGAAACCTGAAAATTCTAATGAGGAGCAGGGGAAGATGTTTCCTCTGCCATTTGTATGTGCATCTGGAATCTGCAAGATTCAAGATTTCAGTTGACGATAATTTACAAAATGCACTATAATTTTTCCATGTGCACTTCGAAAGAAGGGATTACCAGCATGCAAAATGAATATGAAAGTGAATACATACTATACAGAGGTTTAACAATTTGCTGAAGGAAAAAGTGCAATGCAGTAACCGCTAGTAAAAAGCAATTTTCTGGTCACAAACACATGTCCATAAACTGTGTCCTTGAAAATGATTGTTCTGCACATGGGCATGTGAGGTGCACCAGTGGACTGTGGCTTATTGGCAGCTTTCCACTCTTTAGGAGGATGTATTCACATGAAACAAACAAGTTTATTCAGCATGAAAAAGACTAAACTATGCAAAAGTGATGGGTTATGTAAAATACTAATAAAAACAACTTTATTTACAGAGATGCCACAGTTATATTTTGGAACTCATCTACCTATGGCCATCTATTATTTATATACTGTCATGAATGCTCACAGACTCTCTCTCTCTGTCTCTCTCTCTCTTAATGACATCTGTATGCGACCAAATTATGTTAAAAAGTATAAATACAACCATACTAAAACTGGATTATTTGCAATATTATTTATAGTGTAGTTAGGCAAAAGCAATAAAGGTGCAGGTGTTCATTTGTAATAGAGGTACAATCACAACAAAACAGAAAGTTAAACTTTTTATCCAATTATCAGATGATGATGAAATGCTTTGTTTTTGTTGGTTATAATGGCACTTTAAAAACACCTTAATGGCAATATCCTGCCTAGGAAATGACAGCCAACAGCCTGCCCAAGGACACACCTAGGCAGTGGACCCAGGCTGGTCTGGATGGATATGCAAGTTGGATGCCCTATCAACTGAGCTACCATGTCTCTCCAGATTTATTCTTAAACTTTCCCTTATTTCCTTTGGAATCCTATTCCAAATGAGGGAACCTTAGTAATGAAAAATTTATTTGAACAGCTCTTCGTTTGGTACTTGAACAAGAAAATGGTTGGCTGGAAAAGACCTGTGTGTTGCTTTGCTCTCTCACATAAAAAATAACTTTTACAGATACCTTTTAGCTGTGGTATTTGAAAGTCTGTACATAAATTTATTTGAGCATAATTAGATCTCTCTTAAAGTCTGTACATTAATTTATTTGAGCATATTTAGTTCTCTGTTAAAGTCGTCTATAATGTAGATTTCTTTTTGTCTATCAATCATTTTATCAATCTACCTTTCACAACCTTCATTCAGACCCATTTTAGCAGATGGGGATCTGTGAACCACACCAACCAGTAAAGCTTTTGTATATAACTTGTTAACTTTGTTCCGTATTGCTTCAATTTCATCTAATTCAAGGTCACTTCTCCTTTTAACTGACAAACCAATGTGCCCACCCCCACCCCCTGACTCTCTCTTTTCTTAGGGTAAGTAACAACTATCAAAAATGAGTAGCTTGTATTGCTTTCATGCAGCTTTATATCCATTAAACCAAGAATATGTAAATTACCATCTTTTAATGACAGCATTGGTCTGGCTTATCACTGATACCCAGGATGGTCACATGTCAAATATGAAGACCTTTACCCATAATGCCTAGTTCTATGATGCTATTTGCATAAACCTGACAGGGAGGGGCAGACAACAAGATTTATACTTCTTCTGACACATTTGTGATGTTATTTGAAGCATGCAGATATTTCACATGTTGTTGGTTTAATCATATATAAACAGTGTTGAAAAATCAGTAGTACTTTAATCTTACATAAATAGTTAATAAATTAGCACATTCAAAAAGACAATCAACATGCAGATCAAAGTGTTGTATACAGTGAATATCACATACATATGACAATTCTTGATGGGTCTGATCCAGCTGATTGAGTCCTCAAGTGGAGTTGTAATGGCAAAATTGCTATCACCCTGTCTCTATACCACCCAACAGTGGTGTTATGATTGACTCATTGTCAACTGTTCTATTCCCTGAACCACCTGAGAGTCATCTTGTGGTGTTATGATTGACTCATTGTCCATTGTTCTATTCCCTGAACCACTTGACAGTCATCTTGTGGTGTTATGATTGACTCATTCTCCATCATTCTATTCCCTGAACCACCTGACAGTCATCTTGTGGTGTTATAATTGACTCATTCTCCATCATTCTATTCCCTGAACCACCTGACAGTCATCTTGTGGTGTTATGATTGACTCATTGTTAATCGTTCTATTCCCAAGAACCACCTGAGTCATCTTCTGGTGTTATGATTGACTCATTGTCAACTGTTCTATTCCCTGAACCACTTGACAGTCATCTTGTGGTGTTATGATTGACTCATTCTCCATCATTCTATTCCCTGAACCTCCTGACAGTCATCTTGTGGTGTTATGATTGACTCACTGTCATCATTCTATTCCCTGGACCACCTGACAGTCATCTTGTGGTGTTGTGATCGTCTGTCAGCATTCTATTCCCAGGACCACCTGATAGTCATCCTGTGGTGCTATGATTGACTCATTTTCATCATTCTATTCCCTGAACCACCTGATAGTCATCTTGTGGTGTTATGATTGTCTCACTGGCAGCATTCTATTCCCTGGACCACCTGATAGTCATCCTGTGATGCTACGATTGACTCATTTTCATCATTCTATTCTCTGAACCACCTGATAGTCATCTTGTTACATTATGATGGCCTCATTCTCATTGTTCTATTCCCTGAACTACCTGATAGTCATCTTGTTACATTAGGATGGCCTCATTGTCATCATTCTATTCCCTGAACCACCTCATAGCCATTTTGTAGTATTATGATTGACTCATTATCATCATTCTATTCCCTGAACCACCTGATAGTCATCTTGTTACATCAGGATGGTCTCATTGTCAGCATTCTATTCCCTGAACCACCTGACAGTCATCTTGTTACATTAGGATGACCTCATTGTCAGCATTCTATTCAGTGAACCACCTGATACAGTTGTATTGTGGCAGTGTGATGGCCTCATTGTCATCATCCAATTTCCTAAAGGTTCATGAGCTTAGGTTCTGTGGGTTAGTGACCACATTGTTACAATGAATTGTCCTTCTGTGCCTGCATTCATGTGTCACATGTTTTGATTCACCACAAAAGCTACATCTTGTGCACAGCAATAGTATTTAAATGAGGGGTGGGGTAATAATAAAAAATACAACAACTTAAAATCCAGTTACATGAATAGTATACTGAGGTAATAGGTCATGATTTAGGTGTAAAAAGTGATACTACTTCATTACTTATAATGGATTTATCTTCTGAGTAACATATATATTGCTAAACTGTATTATACCATTTCCCTGAAAAACTAACACCAAATACATCATTATTCATTGGCTGAATCATTTTCTGCAGCTGCTGCAACCATGTCAGCTTCAGCTGATGCTCCACTAACACATATTCCAGACAGTCACTATTGATTCACTCCCCACGGCCATGTTGGCAAGTCATTAGGGCAGACAGTTTCCAGAAATGCAAAAGAGATATAACATATGAGAGAGTCTGACTCTACCATACACACTGATATCAAGACCCAGTGGTGTAAAGAGGCGAAGGTTCACAATTTTATCATCATTATAATGCAATTGCTGGAGTCCATAACTGCAAACCATGCTACATACTGCACCTTGATTTTGTGAAAAATGTTTGAAAATTTTATGAATATATTGTACTTGTGTCCCAGGGAGTGGGATTTACAAATTGCCAATTTACAAAAATTTTAGTTTATGTAAATCAAATATAATTTTTCACTTCATGATATTTGTGCATTTAAATTCTGTAAATAATAACATTTTAAAAAAGAACAACTGATATATAGTAATAATGTGCTTCATTTTGTTGTCTTAAACCCACGCTGTCATACATTTATTCTGATCGACCAATTCAAGTAAAATGAATTTTTTTTATTAAGACAAGATTTTCCTTGCACAAGGAAATTGTACTATTTCATCTGTTTTGAATTGAACGCTGTAATGCCTTCCAAAATTTAACTGAAGCCATGAAGCTGGTAACAAAATATTTGAAAAGCATTCATGCAGTGCATAATAGATGATGTGGTGACCTGATGAATCCTGCATCTCATCAAATGGAGCAGCCTGAAATGGCCTAAAATGATGAAATAAAAATCACTGACATCTAAATGGCAGTCTGTCTGGAAGTGGGTTTTTTCATCTTGTCAAAGATGAGAATGGCATATGAACATGTGATAAGTCTATGTCTGTCTATAATATGCATACTAAAAATATGAGCAACACATCGACACATAAAAAATGGCACCACCCCACCAATGACAGACCTTCTAAAGATGATAAAACCACCAAGTTGATATATGTATTGATAATGTATCATACTGTAGGCTATGTATTGTGAATTGTATCAATACATGATAGAGTTGTATCCTTTCACCCCTAGTGAGAAGTGATATGTACCATGTCTGGAAAGAGAGCAGGTGGTATGAACAAGCATTAGAATATATACCTTGTCCATAGTGTAATGGCAATGACATTGGAATATGTGCCTTGTCCATAGTATAATGGCAATGGCATTAGAATATATGCCTTATCTATAGTATAATGCCAATGGTGTTAGAATATATACTTTGTCAATAGTATAATGGCAATGGCATTAGAATATATGCCTTGTCCATAGTATAATGGCAATGGCATTAGAATATATGCCTTGTCCATAGTATAATGGCAATGGCATTAGAAGATATGCCTTATCCATAGTATAATGGCAATGGCATTAGAATATATGCCTTTTCAATAGTATAATGGCAATGGCATCTGAATAACTGCACAACATTATGCATATATGCATGTCCAGACAAGCAGAATCTTATCATTGATGCCACTTCTTCAATATGGACAAGGGACAATGAGAAAATTCACTTGGAAAGCTTGGGCTCTGCACAAGCTTGCTTTCTGCACGTTAACCTATGACCAAATATAACATGGCAATTTAACCAGAAGAACTTATTACAGGTATAATTCAAATAATTAAACAACATTTAAGAAACATGTCTCAAGGGACAAATAAGGCCTTTACAAACGGGGTGTGTGCCTCTTTATCAAAACTGAATAAGTACAATATTTATCCATTAAACCCTGTGTGGTAAGCAGCTGTCAATAAATACATCTTTAAATACAATATTTATCCATTAAGCACTGAGTATGGTAATTGCTTTCAATACATGTATAAATACAGTATTAATCCAGTAAACACTGAGTATGGTAATTGCTTTCAATAAAAATCACCATGAAGCTAGAATGAGTTATAGAGCTGAATCACTAACTTGCTCAAGAAACACTATTTCTAATTCTGCATATTTCTTTTGTTCATTCATGTCTGTGTACTTTGTGAACAAAGGAAGTCACAAAGGACTGGTACTGTACATCAATAAACCAAAATCAACATTAACCACCTAAATACATGCAACACTTTCCCATGTCAATGAGACAGACTGATACAACAAATGGAGGAGACTGTTTCTATAATGAAGGTGATTAATAGTGACATTCCCTCTTTCAGGTCCCATACAGTCTTTTCACATTAGCTTTTATCTTTCTTCCTTCTAGGACCAAATTTACTAGGAAATCTCTCCCCCATCCCCAAGGAATGCAGTTACCTTCATTCATGGACACTAGACATATATAAATTTGTCGGAATACTCAATCTTAAGAAGATAATGAAACTACATGAAATCTGCCACAATAGTTTAAAGTTTATTTTTTCATTCCAGAGTTTCTCAAAAACAAATACTCTAGTCAAAATGACATTTTTGGATTAAGAAAATGAAGATTTCAGAGTGATCAAATAAGTTTTCAGAATGATTGTTTATAAATTTAAAACTTGTGAAAACAAAAGATTGGGTTGCACAGACAAACAGAGCTGAGAATATGTTTTTTTAAAACTGCTTTGGCAGGAAAACAATAAAAGAAAACAATTTCAAGCAAGCTTTTCTATCTTGATTTGAAGACAAAAAAGAACACAATGAATGGAAGACCTCAACACATAACTGAATAAAATTTAACAAATTTGCAACAAATATGAACCCGAACATAGTGATATTTTGCCTTCAGTTTTGCTTACAAAATGAAAGTGGCCATTGACAACTGGAGTTACAATATTGCAGCCAAGATTATCAGAATCATGATATACTGTCAGCTCTGTGCAAATCTTCGAGCAGGGATTAAATAAGAGTCTGAGCCCATGGGAATGCAAATCTTTGCTTGAAAGGGGACTTAACCCACTAGACTGACAATGGAACACATATCAATAGAAAAAAATGCTTCTTCCACATTTGCAGAGGGATATGGGAAAAAAAATGTGTTTGTAAAACATGTTCTCTTTCAGGTGAAACAAGGAAACACTTTACAAAATTATTATACTCCACCTAATTAAGCCAAGATGGCTCAGTTAATAGTCCGAGTAAACATAAAGAACTTTCAGATTCGACTATAATTAAGACCAATTGTTGATTTTCTTTTGTTGCATTCAGTCCTGCTAAGGCTAAAAACGTAGCTCAGTTAGATGCATGAATCAATCTCAGGATTTTTTTTTTCACCCTTGGGGAAAATAGTGTTAATGTCAGCCAGGAAAAAAGGGATGGTCAGCTGACTAGAAACACATTTATTTTGCCTAACCACAGTCTTTACTTATCAGGGATCATGGGAAACCTCTACAGTCTCGCTAATCTGGGATCATGGGAACCTTCCTTCTAAAGTCCTGCTCATCTGGGATCACTGGGACCCTCTACTGTCTTCCTAATCTTTGATCATGGGGGACCTTCTACTTTCCTGCTAATCTGGGATCATAGGAACACTATAGTCCTGCTCATCTGGGATCATGGGAACCCTTTGCAGTCCTCATCTGGGATCATGGGGACTCTCTACAGTCCTGCTTAGCTGGGATCATCAGGAATCACTATATGTTATAGGAATTGACTAATTGAGGTAGAAGCCATGGTGGTTTAGTTGTTACCATGTTGAACTCCTGCATGTTATAGGAGTTGACTAACTGAGGTAGAATCCATCATGACTCCATGGTTACAGTGCTGAACTCATGACTGTAAAGGTGTATTTTGAATACTACCACAGGATCAACCCAGCTGGTACGTCCATGGACAAGGCACTTTAATCCAGTTACATCAGTACTAAATAACCTACTGGGTGGGATGGATGTTGATGATACAGCAAGTCTTGCGAAGCCTCTATAAGAATAAGTCCCCCCAAAAGGGTCTTGGCTTCAAATGGAGCAGTTCTTAGAAGATCTTTATTTTACTGTACATGGTAAAACTCAAGGAAAGCTATCCAAAACAGGCACTGAAAAAGAACCTGTGTTTGCTAACCAGGCATGTTATATGAAGGTAAAAAGTGGTGTGCAACCTGCTTTACCACGTATAAAATAGCACAATTCACAATATAGGTAATGTGAATTACACGATTCATAATGAACAAATAAGATGAATCAGATGAGTCCATAAACGACAACTGATGCAAGGGCGGAAAATTAAAAAAAATACCTACCCTATCTAGAAAAATGTACAACCAGATTAGAATAACTAATACCCTATGAAGGTGAAAAAATTAAAAACAAAGTGCAACACAAACTGTATGTAACAAATGCTAATAACTCTCAAGAGACCATAAATTAATAAAGAAAACAAATTAATAAGGGGTACAATCCAAACATTTATGAAGAATATGCACACAAGAGATGTAGCAAATTTACTTGTTAACCAAACAATCCTTGGCAGATCTTCATTGACATAAACAATGCAGACATTTCAGTCATGGAGGGAATTTGGGGTCCCAAGAGTGATCCTGTGTTCTGGAATCTTCTGGTTCATCCTAATTGGAGAACACAATTTCTAGTCATACGTTTGTGTATTTTCCACATTGAAAAGTACTGGCTTTGTAATAATAACATTTATGGTATTACTGATAACAAAACATTAGAACATTCTTTTGTTGGATTCCATTGTATGTAAAGATCAATTTGACAAGAAACCATGACAAAAGCAATCATGTCAACATGGGGAGGAAAAACACCTGCATATTAATCATAAAGCAAAGCTTTTTTTACTTACAGTGGAAACACAAAATTGGCTTCAGGAAGCAGGAGTCCACAAGGCAGTGACCCACAACTGAAAGTAAATAAATGGACAGTATTAACATACAGGGAAGGAAAACTTGTCCTTTTGTTTTTTTATGCATGCATCTACGGACAGACACAGACAGACAGACAGACACACACACACATCACCAAAATGGTGTGGATTCTAATCCTATCATTAGATCAGCCTAAAGAGCTACCATGGTCATGTTTCCGTGGACTAGGCACTTTAATCCAACAGCATCAGCTATAAATTGTGTTACTCACAAGTAAAGCATAATAATAAATCAAACATATACATTTAATGCTAAATGCAAGTTAGCTATAGAAAATGCACATTGAGACTGAGCTTTTTTTGTGAATGCTACATTTTACAATGACGTAGAGCAAATTCCTAGTACAATTAAAAACATAAACTGAGCAAAATAAATCATTTCAAAATATAAAACTGATAATACACAGTGGATGAAGGCAAAACCATTATATTTTCAAAGACAAGTATATCTTTTGTACCAATCATTTTCTCATTTATATGGAATTATTTTCTGATATTATCTTCATTCAGGTCAAATCCATTTCTATGTCTCCTCTGGTGACCTGCTTTATGACTATTTTTTTGTAGGACACCAACTGCAGATATCTGTATCACACATTAGCCTCATTATCCTGAACACGAGTCCCTCAATGGGACTCATGATTTACTGGGCAAATAGAATTTCCAGGAATTCAATAAAAGACCATTTCTTAATTTTAACTGTTAAGTGTTGAAACAATCTAGGATTTTCTACAGTAATAACAAGATTCTCCATCTAGCTGCTGTCTTGGACATGCTGGATGCCAGACTGAGTCCTTTTTATTCAGACCATCCCAACACCATAAAAAGCCTCTTGGTGAAAAACCCCCATTTCAATATTACCATCCAATCTGGGGGTGTAGTGACAGCAAGATTTTCAAGACACCTATCATGGCAGCCATATTGGATGTATGACTGGTGGTATTTTCATTTAGGATCAACTAGGCATTATAAGCAGTCTACTAGTGAAAACCCCATGTTCATATTGACATCCATTTGGGACAAGTAAAATAAGATTATCTTCAAAATTAGTCAGTTTGCATCATTTTCATTTAGTACCAACTAGACAACACAAGAACTCTTCTTATGAAATCCCCAACTTTTTAAAATTGACTTTTCATTTAAACAGGGAAGAGGCATTTGACATCAGTTCCATTATGAGTTAAGGCCAACAAGACATTATAAGAAGTCTTTTGATTTGACTATCCATTTTAGACAAGTAACAATAGCATGATTTTCAAGATGGCTGCCACAGAGACCATACTGGATATCAGATCCAAGCACTTTCCATTTAAGATCAACTAGAATTCATAAATAAGAATTCTGGTGAAAACACCACGTTGAAAGGTCTTTCCATTTTGGAGGAATAGCAATAAGATTTTCTAGATGGCTGCCATATTGCATCTTAAATCAGCACCATTTTCATTTAGGCCCAACTAAACATATATAAGAAGTCTTTTGGTGAAAACCCAAGCTGACATGACCATCCATCAGGGAGAAGATTGTAATAATGATAGCAATGCAGGCTACACTTAAGGTCATACAGACACTATTTTCCTTTAAGACCAACCAGATATCTGAAGCACTGTGGTGAAATCCAACATGTCAATATGACTACATTTATTAGAAGTGGTAATAAAGAGACTTTCAAGATGGCCACTATTAAAACCATATCAGATGTAAGATCTAAGCACTACTTTCATTTAGGACCAACTAGACACCATAGGAAGTCTTCTGGTTAACTCCCCATGTTCATATAACTTTCTGTTGAGGATGAGTAGCAATAATATGATTTTTCAGATGACTGCTGTGGTAGCCATACTGGATTTCTGATTTGCACTATTTTAAGGCCCAACTAGGTTTCAAATGAAGTCTTTTAGCAGAGACCCCATGTTGATATATCATACATTCATTTAGGATCAACTAGACATTGTGATAAATCTGTGGTTCAAGTTTCATGGCAATCCTCCAAGTATTTCTGGAGCATTAGTGATAAAAAAAACAACTTTATGCTAATGGATGGATGGACAAATGACCTTGGACAACAGACAGGCCATATGAAAAGCTCTTCTTGTACATGATCTCTTACAAATGAAACTGACAGAAACAAATCCAAGTTTCTTCTTACTCCAAAAACCATGATTTAAAGTATGAATTAATAAAAATGCTTCAAAACACAAAAAACCCTGCCAGCAGACACAGGATTTTACAAGTTGTTATTTTCTCTATTTGTGAAAAATGCAAGTCATAAAAGAGTTAAATTCGAGCCCTGAAATATTTTACAGTAACCTTAAGACTAAAACTGCTTACCAAACTGGAGAGAAGCATTCTGTAAAAACAAGGTTTTCTTTTTTTTACAGAACTAAAAGCTCTTAAAAACATGGTATCAAATTTTGCCCAATATGTTGCCATACAATGAACAGGGATTTTCACAGGGACGTTGGGGATGAGAGCAGGACTCTTCCAGCAAGTCACATTTATCATTACAAATTTTATAAGCCAATTGCAAACTTCGCTAACTGTACCTAAAGTTGTACTTGTTTTATTTCAGAATCCCCAATGTGGATAAGATTAAATCAATCGAGAATTTTAAGATGTTCAGAGCAGCTGAACTAAGAAAAAACTCTGGCTCAAAATGTATGCAAATAGTAAAAGAAACTTGCCAAATGCAACATTAAGGAAGAAAATAAAAATAGCCAAACCTATTGCATTTAATGAGGTCATTCTGCATGTTTTAAATCCAAATTTAGAAATGTAAAATAACATATGGAAATTAACAAACCAGCCATGCTGAGGTATCACACTGATCTAATACATTATTTATCACCCTGGTTTGGGCTGAATCACTTAATCTAAATTGCAATTATAGACAGCTACCGTATTTATCAAACTAAGATTAACATTTACCCATATCTGTTCTCACATACTGTATTGGAAAATCTGGGTCTACTCAGTTCACTCTATTTACAATGTAAAACGAACAGCTTGGAATCTGATCTGCCAGTGCAAATTACTATGACAGATCTGCATCTGTGCTACTTGCAGGTGGATGAGCATTTTACATAGATGTATCTGCTCTCTCTGCTCTCTTAGCACTCTTTGTCTCTCTCTCATATACCAATGAACAAATTATTTTTAATAGAAAAAAAAATGTGGCCAGACCAGGACTCAAACCCATCAGACATTATTAATTCTACATAGATTGTACTCTACTACAATGAACTACCCAAGCCAAGGCACAATTTTTTTAAAAATTGTTTTTATGGCCAAGTCCCAGCATCTCCAACAGCCATTATCCTACATACCAGATGAAAACTTGAACAACTATGACCAGTCTACATGCAAAAACCATCTTTCCCTTCAGGATGCAAGTATTACCTCTATATTATCTTCACTTGCCAACAGTTTTCAAGGAAAATATGGAGAATGTGTTGTACTGCTAGGTATGAAGGCACAAATATGTGATGTCCCAAAATTCCTCATAGACCATGAAGGACAGACATGAGGGTGGAGGGTAAAAGGGGTAAATTTTATACAAAACTGGATTGATTTTTCAACACTGTTTCAAAAATTAGCAAGAATTCAGCATTGTGCATCTAGTATAGACTCTGAAGTCTTTTTTGTAGATATATTCCCGTCATCATGCCAAATTTTTCCCCACCCCTCCTTTTTTTTTGCAAAGCATGGAGTCCACACGATATTTAAGATTTCATCTATTTATTAATTACATCTTCTTTTCCACTTCTAAAATTACACACAATTTGAAATACCGTGTAACCAATTAACTTCGTGGACATGCTGCATACAGTCCAAGCTTCAAGGTCAAGGGTCCATATTTTCACATTTTCCTTTCTACAGCACAATTCCATATATAAGACCGAGATAATTAAAACCTGGATGAAGGCGTTCTATTGATTAATATACTGGTAATTTTGTTTTGTTTAGACTATTTATTGTTTAGTCTTTTCTGACGCAGTGACATGAAACTTGGTATTTGGCACAATTTATACTGTACAATGACACTGGCATGAAATTTGATTCATATTTTGTAAAATGACGCTGACATGAAAATGAGTAAATATTTTATAAGATGACATTGACAAAATCTTTTACATATTCTGCAAAATGACTTATATTAGTGCATATAAAAATGTTACCAGAGTTGATGCAGTTCAAGTTCCCTATGTGCACAACGATAAATATTTGCCAACATTTTTACTAAACATTTTGCTCTAAGAGGTTGGTGGGTATAAGAATGCTAAGTATTAACCCACAAATTTTTGTCATCTTCCAGCACTGGTCACAACCAGAAGATGCCCTTATCTGATATGACTTAGGTAATTAGAAGTCAAAAGTCTTCAACACTGGGGGACAGAGTACAACCTATAGTTCAAACAGTACTTGTAGTGCATTTCAAAATACATGTGCAGAGTACATATATAATTGCCTACAAGTCCAATTGCAAACAAAATTGACCCTGATCTACCTTTGCATAATGTGTTGGAAGGTTATGGTCTATGTTGTTGGTTCTTACAGATAACTCCTAACAAAATATGTAGACCCAGATTGGCTGGTATATTATGCAATCAAAGATCTGGGTCTATATGGATTGCATTTGGACTTGAACTATAATCAAGTATATAGTACTTGTATAAAGAATGGAATGTGATATTCAATTTGCTCCAGCTCTAAAATTAAACCTACCCAAAGATGTAGGAAAAAAAGGCAATGACTAATAATGCTGTATAGATCTATTCATGAAGATCTAACACATAATTCACTGCATGTCTGGCTAACATTATCTAAATTGAAATTAGACAGGCCATTTATAAAGCTTGCAATAGCTCCAGACATGGTGACATATCAGTGTCCCTTTTTGTGCTGCTGGCTAACACTAAGCCTGGAAACTATACCACCAGACCTGTTAAACAAGACATGTTCAAGACATGTCTACATGGGCCAAAGAAGAGTACCCATTAAACAACACACAAGATGTTCAAGACATGTCCACATGGGCCAAAGGAGAGTACCCATTAAACAACACATAAGATGTTCAAGACAGGTCCACATCAGCCAAAAAGGAGTATCTATTATTTAAAATAAAACATGTTCAAGACATGTCCATGTGGGTCAAAGGAGAGTACCTGTTAAACAAGTTACAACACACAAGATGTTCAAGACATGTCCACATGGGCCAAAAGGGAGTAACTATTAAACAACACAAGAGATGTTCAAGACATGTCCACTTGGGCCAAAATGGAGTATCTATTATTTAAAATAAGACATGTTCAAGACATGTCCACGTTGGCCAAAGGAGAGTACCCAAACAAAACATGAGGTGTTCGAGACATGTCCACTTAGGCCAAAGTACAGTACTTATTACAAAATAAAACAAGATGACATGTCCACATGGGTGAAATGGGAGTACCTATTATTTAAGACATGTTCAAGACCTATTAAACAATACATAAAATGTTCAAGACATGTCCACATGGGCCAAAGGGGAGTACCCATTATTTAACATAACAGATGTTCAAGACATGTCCACATGATCCAAAAGGGGAGTAAACAACACTATAGATGTTTAAGATATGTCCACATGATCGAAAGGGGTGCAAAGTAGTTGGGAATGTCATCATGCTGTGACAAGTATTATCTAGAGTTTGGTTTTTTTTTTGCCAGGGAAAAGGCATAGAATAAATCTCAACCATTGTCATGTCATCTATCAGTTGAATTTACAAACATTCCACATACTGAATTACTTTTTGTATACACAAGATTTCTTAGGAATAAAGGAAGGAAAGCTTATTGAAAGTAATAAGCTACACTTTCTGATTCCCTGGGGTTCCAGGAATATTGTGTAGAGGGACATATGCAAGTAAGAAGCAGTCTGTGGAATGGAGTTCATGGCAAGTGCCCTGGGGGTGAAGCTCTAAATATATTCTGCATTTTATGTATTTCCAGGACAGAGTTTTAACCATCTAACTTTAAAGACAACTTACTCTAGGAAATGTTCCAGTTTTGGGGGTGTAGGGAGTCAGGGTGCATGCACTTGACTCCGCTGGATCAACCCCCTTTCCAGCAGTAAAATTCACATTACCATACATGCCTCTTATTTAAATATGGTCATTATTATTATTATTATTATTATTATTATTATTATTATTATTATTGTTGTTGTTGTTGTTGTTCTTATTGTTAACCTGCTGAGCTGAAGCGCAACAACTATATTAGTATCAGCAATGTCTTTTGTCCTTCCTGTCATTTGAAAACCCTTCCTGTCAATATCTGAAAACCCCTCCTGTCAAAGCTTGAAAATCTTCTTGTCAATGTTTGAAAATCCTTCCTGTCAATGTTTGAAACTGTTCCTGTCAATGTCTGAAAACCCTTCCTGTCAATGCTTGAAAATCCTTCCTGTCAATGTCTGAAAACCTACCTGTCAATGTTTGAAAACCCTTCCTGCCAATGTTTGAAAACTACCATTGTCCACCCAACAAAGAAAAAACAGTCAAAAATCTATAGATCCTACAGTATACACTCTCTCATCATACACCTAATGCTAGCCAATTTGCTGTTTGAGTTTCTCAACCATCTATGCTTACATGCTACATACATAGCATACAGAACAAATTCCACCAAAAGGCTTTAATGATTGGGCAATTAGGAAATTGTCATGTTTAAAACACTTTGTCCACACACTTTTTGACTAAAAAAATGAATTTACCACATCCAGAAGACAAATTATTACAGGAGTGATGACGTGATAGATCTGGAAAATTAATCATAGCTGCCAAGTTGAAGGATGATCATCATTTCATTACAGCTGTAGTACCCTTCGGGATCACAAGTTGAAGGTTGATCATCATTTCATTGAAGCTGTAGTATCCTTAGGGATCACACATTGAAGCTTGATCATCATTTCATTGAAGCTGTAGTACTTTTAGGGATCATATATTGAAGCTTGATCATCATTTCATTGAAGCTGTAGTACTTTTAGGGATCATATATTGAAGCTTGATCATCATTTCATTGAAGATGTAGAATCCTTAGGGATCACACATTGAAGAGCTTGATCATCATTTCACTGGAGCTGCAGTACCCTTAGGGATCACAACTTGAAGGTTGATAATCATTTCATTGAAGCTGAAGTTCCATTAGGGATCATATGTTGAAGCTTGATCATCATTTCATTGAAGCTGTAGTATTCTTAGGGACCACACATTGAAGCTTGATCATCATTTCATTGAAGCTGTAGTACTTTTAGGGATCATATGTTGAAGCTTGATCATCATTTCATTGAAGATGTAGAACCCTTAGGGATCACACATTGAAGAGCTTGATCATCATTTCATTGGAGCTGTAGTACTCTTAGGGATCTTAGTGGGGTCAAATAGCTGTGTGGATTTAATTTATTTATTTTAATTATTCATTGGAATTACAATGAATGAGCACAATCAATTGGACTTAATTCAGAACACCATTGGAACTCATTTGGAATACTCGATACTGTTGGACTTGTGATAGAAACTTTAGGGAAATAAATTATTTGTTCAGTTTTACAAAACTTGTTTTCACTCTCTTCCATTGCTAAGTTTAAGACCAATGAGTTGTAACAAAAGATAACTGTTTTTCTTTATGTCAAAATTCCTAGGATCTAAGAAGTTAGGGGTTTGCCCTCTGTGGCTAGAAAGCAATGCCAGAAGCAAAACCAATGCGTATGAGGGTAATTTCAAGGGAAGTTAAACTGATGAAAGATACTGTAAGTAACTTAGCACAATAACAAAGCTTCATGTGACTACATTCTTGGATCTCTTGTTAAACACTCATCTTTTAAAACACTAAAGCAAATGGGTTTCAAATAATTTAAACCATATGACAACACTAGAACTATGAGCAGATATGTCTGTATGATAGCACTGTGCCCTTATCCATTATGAAACAACATAGCTATGGGTTTTGAAACAAAATCTACGAATGAACAAAGTGGATAGATCAGGTTTTGGTCTCAAAAGCAGAGCAATCACTGGAGAGATATGTTCATAATTGTAGCTGTCTTGACTGTCTCCAAATGGAGCCTAAAATATCAGAAATTGACTGTGGTAAGTTTGTTTTCCATAGCCTTCATGATAAATGAAACACTTTCAAGCTGAGATTTTTCAATGGATGCATTTATGGTGAGGTCTTGTGGAAGACAAAGAATTTTTGATGTTCTGAGCATGTATAACCAATCTGACACAAAAGAGAGTGGTTTGAGGAACCATGGCTGAGTACTAAAGATTGGTGTTACCAACAACACCTCCCTCCTCCTCCAATTTCTGTAGAACTCAAAGAATGATAGAGGGGGAGGAGAATTCCTTGTCACTATAACCAGCTTAGGATGTTTGAGATGATACAACCAACATTTGTCTTTGAAGTGATGCCACATTGAGTTTTTCTTGTAGCAAGAGAAAATATTTTCCAAATTATAGAATATATGAAAATGGAATGTTTACTGCATATTTTGAGTGTGCAGAATCCAAACATGAAGCATTTCAAATAAGTAAAACATTTGTCAATTTCAATACTGGTGTCTGGTCACTTTTTGCAAATTCCTGACCTCATGTTATTACAAGCTGAAATTGCCATATTTCCTACACATGGTTATAGTAAAATGTTATGTGAACATTCAACTTATGAATAAATTGACTTTGTCCATGTTCCAGGTACTTCTGAAGCCGTTCTACGTCATTTTAGCAAGCATCCCCCTAACATTTATGCATGAAATGCTATACTGAAGAGTCACTGTCAGCCTGAAACTATATATTAGTCATAAAACCAATAGCGCATATTCTTTAGTGTCACTGTATATATGCACACTGATGTGAAGTCACAAATTAGTAAACAACCATTTTAAAATTTAGTTATGAAAAGATATTTTTGGTCAGGGTTCACATCTTTAAATCAAAATAAAAAAAATAAATAATACTGACCAATATTTTGAGCAATATAACACAGCTCAAGAAGTAGAAGGCAAGTGTTAAAATGTGGAACCAGAGTCAGAGAAGGAACTGGCACAAAACTGGATCTGAATAAATATTTATGATTATGTTTTTAAATCGAGAAACACTATCAATCGATTTTCTATTCTTCATTATGACAATATTCATATTGATATTCACATACACACCCCAAAAATGACATGAATTGGAAATTTCTTCCAAATTCTGCACAATGGTTTAACTTTTTACCTCCTATTTGCTTAAATATGAAAAATGAATATGAATATGAAATATGAAAATTTTAATATGAATACCAGTGTCTCTAGATTAAAATCTTACCTAGAGTGGCATGTCTGACAGTGATAATATTGCTCATAGTCATATATGTCAAGTCTAGCCTCAAAAATATATTGCACATGACAAAAATTTACTAAAATGTTGTAATAAATTTAATTAATTTAACGTCTAACATTAGGTTTAAATAATACAATTCCTTGGTATAAACATTGGTGTTCTCCTAAAATGAGATCTGAGTGTTTTTTAACTTAATTTATGATGTACTGTTTTCATTAACATTTTTACATAGCAACATAAAGTTACAGTTCTTGCTGTCATATGTGACCTTTAAAAAAGACATAATTCTAAGATTTTATGCAAATATTTGCAAACATTTTACCATTAGTTCAAAGTATTTAAAAAGCTGGTGTAGATGAACATGCATGGTTGTTTTATGAATTAATTTCCACCAAATATGTTGTGAATACATGGCTGGATGGTTGACCTTTCAACAATGAATTGGTTGTTTTATGAATTAATTTCCACCAAATATGTTGTGAATACATGGCTGGATGGTTGACCTTTCAACAATGAATACATTCTGATGTAATGTCAAGTTTTTTACCAATGAAAACTGAGAAAGTATCAGATGTAATGAGATTGCTATTTTGAAAAAACACCTTATTCTTGATCAGCTTGTTGCTGCCACTACTATTAATATGAAATGCACTGGTTAATTTTCTGGTCTGTAAGCATCCATGTTTGTTTCATGTGACCCCTGGGATATCACTGAAACAAAGAGGGCAGAATATCACTTTTATTTAGATGACTCTGCAACCCTCTGAGCTCCACCAACATCCTCATGAACCATATCGATAATAGATATGATTGCAGCATTTCCTACAAGAGCAAAACCATTTTGCTCATCTGTAACCCTACACAATTGGTCATAGTTTCTTACAAAAAGTCCATGTGCAATGGGATGCTGGTTTTCAGTTTTGCAGTGCATTATCTGCCATTATAGGAGAAGCACTGACCTGTCAACTGCTGTTGTTGTAGGGTTTAACGCCATTTTTCAGCACAATATAGGCTTTACATGGCGGCCAGTATCTGTGCACTGAAAATTTGCTGCAAAATAATGGAAACTGTCAGTGATAATCAGTCTGATTTTCTTTAACAGGAATCTTGAAATGTGAGGAAACACCCTGAATTCATGGAAAAGATACAAAAACTTCATTATTAGCTAAAACCATCAACTGACCATCACTTTGGACTTGTTTACTGTCCAATCACATAACCTATGTATCATCGCATTAAGTCCCTTAAGGTACAAATGGTTATACATGTATGAAATTGGGTTAAAATGCTCAACAATTCAGTCAACTTCGTACATCCCTGTTTGGAAAAATGAGGTAGCATACAAGAGGCCAAAGTAAGAGTAGTTAGTCAGGAAATCTGATTCAACAGGATGCTTTGTGTTGAAATTTCATCCAAGGCTTTTGATTGCATTTTATGAAAACTGCTTTAAGGTGCTCTAATTTTTGTATTTCCACCCACATTTGATCGCAGATCAGCATTCTTATCACACTGTCATTACACTTTACATATCATGCATACAGTTTGAAATTTTTTATATGACAACCTGTAAATGTATCACTTTATATGATTCTGACTGGTCCAAATAAACCCATGAAATTATGCGAATTCTCATTATTGATTGGCTGTGACAAAGGGAATGTTCCTGACCCTGCCTTCTGAACTTTTTTTAAAACTATTTTTATCAACATGTTGGCAGCCACTTTTCTAACTGACTGCCCATGGGGCATTGAGAATTTTTTTTTATGTCTGTCTGAATATGGCCAATTTACCCCAAGGGGCTCATTACAAATAAAACTATGGGTATGGGTCAAGGAAGGTGGGGGCTGTAACATGGACCATACCCTAAAACAAAAATGGTTTAAATATTAACTTATAGGAGTAAATAAACTCGTCTGTTTAGAAAATAATATGGAAATATGCTGGCCTCCCAAATGATGTAAAGCTATCCAATCACAGCATTTTTTACATAGTAAAATAGCTCAAACAAGCTAGTGTTTCTTATTATGTGATGCAATTCCAACTCTAAATAAAATTTGTCTGTTTGTACTGTAATGTTCCAAATGAAATAATACAAATACACAATCACAAATCACAGTAATCTGGAATTTATACATCCAGTAATCATCCTCTCACATGAATATCCAACGACTGGAATGCTTAGTAGTGGAACTCACACTTTAAGCAGAAGCTTTGTAAACATTCTCATTGAAATTGAAGTATACGGCTTGACTAAACTAAGCCAAGTGAATGTGACATCATACAGGAATCTTCATGCTGTCAGATGATGCTGTCTGTGTCAAATGTTCTATTGATTTTGGAAAGATGGCTGCTCTTTGAATTATAATTTTTACAACCAAACAAAATCTGCTTTTAAACATTACTGGTTTGAGATTTTTCTAAATTTAGTAACAACAACCATACCTAATGGTTGATAGGCATTATTTGATCAGACCTGCAAGATTTTCATGCCAGAATGCTTTCTGTCACATTCTATTAAATGGTTTTGAAGAATAAGTGGTTTCAAGATTTTTCAAATTTTAGCAAATTTTGACAGCCCCCATACCAGGATTCTTTATGTCAAATTTGGTCAAATTCTGTTGAGTGACTGTTGAGACGTAATTATAACGTTTTATATCTTTAGTAATGGCAGCTCCATATTTCATGATGGATCAGCATCATTTGTAAAAATCTGAAGGGTCTTCAAGCCAGGATGAAATATTAAGCCCTTGAAAGTCCTATGAGCCAGGATACTGTAACCTGTCAATTTAGTCAAAGTATGTGTTAACTGTTAGAAGCAGTCATTTAAAGGTGCTTCTATTTTTCGTAATGATGGCCATAGTGGCAAAATTTTTAAAACTTGGAAAGGTCATCATGTCATGATGATTTCTGTTCTTTTTTTGTCAAATTCTATTCAGCAGCTTTGGACAAAGTTATGTGTGATTGTCAAATTTTGTGGAGTATTTTTGAGAAATCATTCCAAGGTTTTATAATTTCAGTAATAGTGGCCATATTTGTATGTTTAATTTAGCAAAATTCTGTTGCGCAGTTTCTGAAAAGTTATCTAAAAGTTATCTAAAGGTCTTTCTAGTTTTGGCAACATGGGCCAGATTTGATCAACGACTGACATCATCTGTAAAAATTTTATAGGTCTCCGTACCAGGATTCTTTCTATCAAGATTGGTCAATTTGTTTGTCTGTTTTAGTAATGTACCAAATGTGATGGCAAACTGGCATCTTTTCAACAAATTTCAAAGATTTTCATGTCATAATGTAGATCAAATTCTGTTCAGTAGTTTTGGAAAAGAATGTTTTTCCAAGTTTTGCAATGGCGGCTATGATGGTTGGTAGACTGGTATCATTTATATACACTTAATGGGTCTTCATCCCAGGATTCTTTCTTTTCTGATCAAATTACGATCAGCAGTTTTAGAGATGTCTTTAAAGGTTCTTCCATATATAGTAAGAATGACTTTTCTGATCAAATTACAATCAGCAGTTTTAGAGATGTCTTTAAAGGTTCTTCCATATATAGTAAGAATGACTTTTCTGATCAAATTACAATCAGCAGTTTTAGAGATGTCTTTAAAGGTTCTTCCATATATAGTAAGAATGCCTTTTCTGATCAAATTACAATCAGCAGTTTTAGAGATGTCTTTAAAGGTTCTTCCATATATAGTAAGAATGCCTTTTCTGATCAAATTACAATCAGCAGTTTTAGAGATGTCTTTAAAGGTTCTTCCATATATAGTAAGAATGACTTTTCTGATCAAATTACAATCAGCAGTTTTAGAGATGTCTTTAAAGGTTCTTCCATATATAGTAAGAATGACTTTTCTATTATCTCTATTTGAAACAAAACGTACAAAGTCCATTGAAAGAATTTCCAGTCAAAACGTACAAAGTCCATTGAAAGAATTGCCAGTCAAATTCACTTAAAAGCACCATTAACATTCTTATATCATGCAACATGTCTGTTGAGTGTTGTCACCTAATTTTGATGGATTGAACAAGGCAAGCAAGAACACTTGCAAGAAAAAGATAGATGATGGATGGATGGATGGATGGATGAGCATCTTTCAAATATAACGTGAACTGGAAAAAGGGCAGGAATTAAGGCTTGTTGATGAGCATGGATGAAACAGCAGTTAGAGAATAATAAACAGGCAGAAATGTAAACCATTGAACAAAATCACAACAATAGAAGGTAAATGAGTGAGGAATGTTAATGTCTGACAAAGAGGACAATAAACCTCTATAGATCAGGCTGGTTTGCATTCTACTACCCTGCAAAAATTCCAGTATGACTAACAACAGTCTCCTCACAGAGAAGAGGACATACTGAAGTCCTATAGGTCAGGCCTGGTTTGCACTGCTCTGACCTTCGAAACTCCAGCCTGACTAAGAACAATCCCCTCACAAACGAGAGGACATACTGAAGTCCTATAGGTCAGGCCTGGTTTGCACTGATCTGTCCTTCAAAACTCCAGCCTGACTAAGAACAAACCCCTCACAAACGAGAGGACATACTGAAATCCTATAGGTCAGGCCTGGTTTGCACTGCTCTGACCTTCGAAACTCCAGCCTGACTAAGAACAAACCTCTCACAAACGAGAGGACATACTGAAGTCCTATAGGTCAGGCCTGGCTTGCACTGCTCTGACCTTTGAAACTCCAGCCTGACTAAGAACAAACCCCTCACAAATGAGAGGACATACTGAAGTCCTATAGGTCAGGCCTGGTTTGCACTGCTCTGACCTTCGAAACTCCAGCCTGACTAAGAACAATCCCCTCACAAAAGACAGGACACACTTAAGTCCTATAGGTCAGGCCTGGTTTGCAATGCTCTATTCTTTAAAACTTCAGTGTGACTAACATCGTTACAGTCATCTCACACCCTCACAGAGGACAGAACACGTTGATAGCTTATAAGTTAGGCCTAATTTTCACTAAACGTTTCTTCAAAACTCTAGTGTAACTAATAACAGTCCCTTCACAGAGGAAAGAACACAATAAAGTCCAATATATCTGGCCTGGTTTGCATTGCTCTTTTCTTCAAACTCTAGTGTGTCTAACAGTCTGTCTCACAGAAAACACTGAAGTTTTAATTTGAAAAGTATGTCTGGATGAAATTAAAAATCATTTATAATATTTAAATCATTCATCTGTTTTCATATCTGACCTTTTCAATACAATCTAAATGTACTGTATAACACATTTATAAACTTGAAATATGACATGGAATGCAATAAATCTAGAACTGGTTAAACTTTGTTGAAAAGTGCTTGTCATTTCCAAACAATTAAAAACTGGTATGACAAATAACGAAAATAACAAGGAACAGTTTGGCATCCAGTATGTACTCAGCTGACTATTTGGTGCAGAAGTAATGGTACCATATGTCAAGGTCTCTGGCACTTTATCTGTTTTATGCTGGCTGTCATACCAATAAAACATAACCACTAAGAATAAATGTTTTGGTTGTGATTTATAATAACATCTTTTCAACAACGCATATTAAACTGAGAAACTAAAAACACATTCCAAATACATACAACTTCCACATCTCTTAAGTTCTGAGAAACTCTATGCTGCGTAAGCTGCATTCAAATTTTAAAGTTTCACTATATCCATCAGTGCAGTCCCAGATTTATAAATGCACAACACAATGAAATCATTTAGTAACAACTGCTGTGAACTGCACAAAGTGACCCATAAATCATCTTGAAGTTTTAAGTTGTACATGCAACTTCTAAAACAGTCACATTCATCCATCAATGCATTATAACTGTATTATCACCATGGACACCAATAAACATGTGCAACAAAAATTACAGAGCTATATACAAAATGAAAGAAATTTAAATATGCATTTCACATTTCAAAACGGGTCTCCAAGTGGCAGAGTAATCTAAGGCATTCACCTGTACAGATCACTGACATCTCACCTCTGTCAGTACGAGTCTCAGGTCAGCTAATGTGGATATGTGAGTGTGATGGTGCAAAATTTTTCAGACTAATTTCCATACAAAGAGTAACCTGTTGGAAGTACAAATTTCAAAGTACAACTGTACATTCTTTTGTAGTCAGCATGACACGTACCCATTAAGACTGATTAATTGGCTAGTCTCGCAATAAATTGTTGAATGTGAGGGATAGAATCTAATCTGCATGGGGCATGAATTGAGTTTTAATTAGGAGCCACTTGGCTAATGGTTAGAGCCTTACAAGAGTGCAATGTTAATGCGATGTCATAGCAGTCAAGTGACAAGAACAGTGACAAACCAGAGAAGATTTTAGCAAGTTGTGGTCCATTTGAAAAAAGGTGTCATAAAATGACATTTTCCAGAATAGTTATTAATAAAGCATTGCTGCCAACCCCAGAATATAGAAATACTGACTGCTTATGACAAACATACTTTTTTTCAAGAACAAAAACTGATTTTAGAAATTTTAATACATATGCAACAATTTATTTACAACATCTACAACCATCAGTAAAGTAGGGTAATAAGTTACTTAATTATTTAATGTCAAAGATGCATGACTGTTGCACTCTTGCACCATTCGGGTGCCCAGAAGGTGCAAGAGTGCAAACACACTCACACTCAGACATAGGAGCATTTCCACACCCTTGTTCTTTCAAACATTATCAACTGAAATGTACTTTCATAGATGATCCAAATTCTGTGCAAATTTTTTTACTGAACTATTTTTGTTCTAGCACACAATTAATCCTTTGCTATTTTACTGTCTGGAAAATGTGTGCAAAATAAATTGCCTGAAACACTAGCAACTGAAAGAGGACGGTTCATTTCTAAAAGAAATTTAGTAAAATGACCTTCTGTTCAAATTACATCAAGTGCAGGCTGTTTTGTTGATGATGAAGCAGCAAAATGATGTTTATTAGCCTTTTCATGCTGTTTTATGTCATGAGTGTCTCCATGCCCAATACCGAAATCACAATTACACAATTTGCAAAATGCTAAGTTTTCTTCTTTACTTGATGGTTTCACAAATCTTAACATGATGGCATAATTGTCTTTCCTGTTCTCCTTTCTGGAGAAAATTATAAATCTTCTGTTTTCCTTTTCGACATGACTAGAAGTTGAATGTTATGAAGATGAGATACAGTGACAGTGGTAACTGCTTTGCACAATCCAATATGGTGGTTAAAGACTGGCATGGTAGCCTCAATTTTGAATGAACCAATCATATTTTAGAATTCTATATCGCTATATACATGCGATACATTTACTCTCAGAATGGAACTGGGTGCCCATTCTGAACAGAAAACTGCTGGGACTTTTTAATTTTTTTACTTAGAAAAATGGATTTTTAACAAGAAATACATGCACCCATATTCAGGCCCAAAATATTGGGCAAATACAGGAAAAAGGGTCACTTGGCACTATGATAAAGGTAGACTAGATATAATTTTCTGGCTTCGATGGGAATGATAAAGAATTTTGGCAGGTAAAGTAGCAAACCTGATTGACTAAGGTGAATGAGCACCCAAGGAACATACATTTATCTGACATCAACCGGTACTTTTTGATAAACCCATACTGGATGATTATAGCTGCATGATAAATCCATGCTTCACATGTAATTTTTGCTCTATGATAAGCCCATGCTTGATTATAAGCCCACGTTTTATAATAACATCATGCCTGATGATAAGCCGATGCTTCATGACAAGTCCGTTCTTCATGTTACACTGATGCTTGATGATAAGTCCATGCTTTATGACAAGCCAATTCTTGATGATAAACCTATACTTCATGACAAACCTATGCTTCATGTTAAGTTCATGCTTCATGATAACTCCATGCTCAATGATCAGTTCATGCTTCATGATAAGACCGTGCTTGATGATAAGTCCATGTTTGATGATAATACTGTGATTGAAGATCAGTTCATGCTTCATGATAAGCCCATGCTTGATGATCAGTTCATGCTTCATGATAAGACTGTGCTTGATGATAAGTCCATGTTTGATGATAATACTGTGGTTGAAGATCAGTTCATGCTTCATGATAAGCCCATGCTTGATGATCAGTTCATGGTTCATGATAAGACCGTGCTTGATGATAAGTCCATGCTTGATGATAATACTGTGGTTGAAGATCAGTTCATGCTTCATGATAAGCCCATGCTTGATGATCAGTTCATGCTTGATGATAAGACCATGCTTGATGACAAGTCCATGCTCGATAATAAGCCCATGCTCGATGATATGACCGTGCTTGATGATAAGACCGTGCTTGATGATAAGTCCATGCTCGAAGGTAAGCCCATGCTCGATAATCAGTTCATGCTTCATGATAAGACTGTGCTCGATGACAAGTCCATGCTTGATAAGCCCATGTTTGATGATCAGTTCATGCTTCATAAGATCATGCTTAATGGCAAGTCCATGCTCAATGATAAGCCCATGCTTGATGATTAGTTCATGCTTGATGATAAGACCAAGCTTGATGATAAGTTCATGCTTAATGATAAGTCCATGCTCGATGATAATACCGTGTTTGATGATAAGATTGTGCTTGATGATAAGCCCATGCTGGATGATCAGCTCATGCTTCATGATAAGCCCATGCTCGACGATCAGTTCAAGCTTCATGATAAGACCGTGCTTGATGACAAGTCCATGCTCGATGATAAGCCTATGCTTGATGATAATACCATGCTTGATGATAATACCATGCTTGATGATAAGACCGTGCTTAATGATAATACCATGCTTGAAGATATATGGATGCTTGATGATAAGTCCATGCTTCACCATATGCTGATGCTTGATGATAAGTCTATGCTCGATGATAAGACCGTGCTTGATGATAAGTCCATGCTCAATGATCAGCCCATGCTTGATGATAAGTCCATGCTCGATGATAAGACCACGCTTGATGATAAGTCCATGCTCAATAATAAGACAATGCTTGATGATAGGCCCATGCTCGAAGATAAGATTGTGCTTGATGGTAAGTCCATGCTCGATGATATGACCGTGCTTGATAATAAAACTGTGCTTGATGATAAGTCCATGTTCGATGACAAGACCATGATGATAATGTGCTTGATGATAAGACCGTGCTTGATGATAAATCCATGCTCAATGATTAAAGACCATGCTTGATGATAAGTCCATGCTCGATGATATGACGGTGCTTGATGATAAGACCCTGCTTGATGATAACGTGCTTGATGATATGCACTTGTTTGATGAAGAGTCTATCCTTCATGATAAGTCCATATTATATATGCCCACAGTTCATGATAACCCCTGCTTTATGATAAGCCATAATGTTTGATTACAAGTCCATGCTTCACGATATGCTGATGCTTGATGATAAGCCCATGCTTGATGATAAATCCATGCTTGATGATAAATCCATGCTTGATGATAATCCCATGCTTGATGATAAATCTATACTTTGTGATAAGCCCATGCTTGATGATGACAAGTCCATACTTGATGATAAATCCATGCTTTGTTATAAGCCCATGCTTTATAATAATCCTATGCTTCATGACAAGTCCATGCTTGATGATAAATCCATGCTTTGTAATAAGCCCATGCTTCATGACAAGTCCATGCTTCATGATAAGCCCATGCTTCATGATATTTCCATGCTCTGTGATAAGTCCATGCTTTACAAGTCCATCCCCCATTTTTACAACATTTGGACAATTATTTACCAAGGATAGCTTTGTCTAATAAAAATTAAAAGCCAACCCCTACTTCCTGAGAAATTTATTAGACCTGTGGTATTATCATACTGTAAGAAACTGCCAGTGTACTGCTCTCATTTTACATTAGAAAACCATTCTGATTCATCCATGCTGCATTGTCTGCCACAAATTTCTTCCCTCATTATGAAAATTCAAATCCATATGGTTGGGTGGGGGTTTTATGTGCAAATTACTACCTAAGGGGAAATGCACCATTTAGGCTAACTTTGTCCATATGCATGGACTTTCTTACAGACAATATGCTTGCTAGGGTGTTTAGTACGGATGTGCATTTCCTGGAAAAATGTGAAAGTGGTACGCAGCTGTGTCAGAGAATAAACAGTCTTCACTTTTTAAGTTTCTTTGAAAAGGCTTATCACAACAGCCTCCACTATGCAATGCAAATAAACCAGCCCTGCTTGTTTGCACCTTGCATAAAAAAAAAAAAAACAACAAAAAAAGAAAAGAAACAAAAGTGATTAACTAAAATTGTCACAATAAAAAAAAGATTGTAACCATGTCTGATTGTTCCAAGCACAACTCAGGAAGACCTATATTTAGTTAATTCAGATGTATTTGGGGATCAGCAAGTGCTACTAGATTATGTATTTCATCATTATTCCACATTATGGAATATCTTTCTGGTCACAAAGTGCTACATATAGCTACCTAAACAAGCCATCATTTTGAACTGAGTGCAGCTGCAGCTCCTTGTGTCAAATGTGAAGTGACAAGTCCATGAAAATTTCACCATGCACCTGTACTCTGTCAATGCAATAGAAATGTACCATTCTGCCTCAACAAAAATGACTAGATTTCAACTAAATTTTGCCATGCAGCTTTATATTTATGAGACCTTTGTCAACCAGGGGGCATAATTCCTGTAAATGAAATCATGGAATATTTAAATTCGAATTCATTCAAGTTCCTATAAATATGAAGTTGCATGCCAAAAAAATCCAAGAAAACTTCGTAAACTTGCGCTGCAGGAAAAAAGCAGTGGATAGACAATCAGGGCGTATAACACATGAAAATTATGTTGTCGGACTCTGTGTCAATATAAAACCATGTCAAGATTTTTTGTTGTTGAAATCCAACCATTCTTTAAAAGTCAATGCTGTAGAAATCAAAGAAGGACAGGCTATCAGGAAATATAACCCCTGTAAATGACAGCATTCAAGACTGGAAATCAAGCTCATTCATGGTTACATCAAGGTTATTTTGTAGAAACCAGGATGAGGACAGGCAATCAGACGGCATAACTCATACAAGTCATTCAAGGTCTCGTAAAATAAAACTGCAAGTGAAATCTAGTTGAAATCCAACAATCCATTCTAATGTTAAGGTGAGGCTATGAAAGTTACAAGGTGAGGGGTCCATACCTCCACCAAATAATTATACAAATGGAAGAAATTATAACTTCTTTAAGGTCTCGTCAATAAATTACTGCATATCAAATTTTTTAAAATCCAGTACTCCTGTGTAAATTTATCTTGCGGAAACCAAACTGTTGACAGATTGACAGTTAGATGTATAGTAGACACGGATGGCGATCTCGATACACCACTCCCTCGATAGCTTACATATGGATAAATTGTGAACTTGCTTATAATGCTGAGTCAAGCATGGATCCCATCTTTTAAAAAAAAAGAAAATACCCAAAAAAAAGAATTGGTCCCTATTCACTGATGATTAAGAAAACTGCAATCAAAATTGGTAAATGAAACCTTCTTCGATCAATTTATCATCGAAAGCAGTGGTCAGGACCCAGAAATTTGAATCATGAAAATGAAATTCTCAACTTTCAGTAAGAATTCATATATGTTGTTAATTCTCTTTCAAAACAACATTCTTAGTTCACTGTAACAATATTTCATGAAATTTCAACCGATGAAAATGTCACTAATGTCTACTGATGACAACACTTTAATAAATGAATCCATTTAAATATGTTTTGTCAAGTGAAATTCATGTTTTATATACAATAGTGTAATAAAATACAAATCGCTTAGTGACCAACCACTGAAATTTTAGAAAGGAGGAGCCAAAATTTGTGGCCCTCAAATAGCTTGAAAAAAAACAAACTACCTCTTGCTTTGATTTAGTGGGGGAAAAAAGAACCTATTATATCCATTATATCAGTATAAATTTTCTTGAGATAAAATGAACAATTTTATTTGAGGTTCAAAAGAAAATCCCAGCCCCCTGCCCCAAATTAAATTGCCAGTCTCTGAAGCCTAAAGGTATGTTGGGTATTTATTTGTTTATAATCATGCTCCTATTTCCAAAGAAAGGTCAGACAAAATTGTTCACATATATTAAAACTTTCAAAATTACTGTTCAAATGATGATTAATTGTCAAGCAAAGGATGACTAGAAAAAATAATATTAGGAAAACACCAAAACATACCTCTTAAACCTGCAGCCTCATCAACAAAACATCACATGGGAGAATTATATTTCAGTGAAACTTGTGATTCTGACAGCACAACTAGATAATAAGTCTTTGAAAATGGCCAACTCTCTACTGAAAATCGGTGAATAAAATGTAGCTGAACCAGTCTGGTAAAGATAGAAACAATATAGTCAGAAAATCAGTCTGTCCAAAGTAATTCTCCAGCTGAGAGCTGTATTAGATTCCACTGATGTGCAATCTTCCTTGACCCACTGGCCTAGATATGTTCTCTAAATTTAGAACTGACCCAGTTTTTGCTATAATAAGATGCAGTCTAGTATATATCATCTCAGTTTTCTCTGTAATTAAATAGGGAATAGTTACAGTGTGACAATCAATCCTGAAATTGTGCCTCACATGCAAACTGGACATTAGGAATGATAAAAGAGGCAGCACTTCTGAAATGTATCAATTTTCAGGCTTTTATTTTAATCTTTTTAACCAACCTACAGGTAGTAATGAAGAATGAAATCTGAGTATATTAACCTTTATACAACTGCAAAAGATTCAGTCTACTTTAAATACCAATTATACAATAGGTTTTGGTGTTTTATGGCAGACAAACAGGTGGGTTATTTAGTGCAAGGCAAGTGGGTCAAGTGCTCACCTAAAGACATGCCCTAACCTGCACCCTTTTGGCATCCTAACCATTCAGCCACCACAGCTCTTATATGCAAAAGATTTAGCCAACTGCCAAAATTTGGAATGGAAATTGCCATCCACCTATTCCACTCAGTTCAAGAAGCCACAGTGGCTCAGTGGTTAAGGCATTGGACATCAAGGGTACAGGTTCCCAGACCAGTGGACCAGCCCATATTAAGTACAGTGGTGTGTCTTTTGGCAAGGCACTACATGTTGTTGTTGTTGTTGTTGGGTTTAACACCATTTTTCAGCACATGATAGGCTATACATGGCGGCCAGTATTAATGGTGGAGGAAGAACCTGGGAAAACCCCGGACAGAACCACTGACCCTCAAGAAGCTACTGGCAAGCTTTCTCACACATACCCACATTGGCCGAATCCGAGACTCAAACCCACGACGACATAGGTGAGATGGCAGTGATCCGTAATGGAGTGTGCTTTAGACCACTCAGCCACTCGGGGCCCCCGGCACTACATGTACTTCACTACTTGGAACAACATAACCTTCAATGTGTTGCTGTTCTGAAAAACACTAAAAACCAAACCATCCACTCTCAATTTGGAACAAGAATGTATGATAGAAAAAGAATGAGAACACAAGAGACTGATCACTCAAAAAACTCATTCAGTCCCAGCACTGAGTACTCACTTTTCTGCAAAACTTCAAAATTTTCAAACAGCAAAAACCTTGAACCCGAAATGTGGACCTGCAGTCTTCTTAGTTGTAAAAGTTTAACTGTAACAAATTTTCATCACTTACATCATGACAGAAAAAATGTCAGTACAGAACAGGAATCTATGATGTTTAGGACTAATTGGATGACCTACTTTACATATCCACTATCTGATAGGCTGATTGTCAGGGATTATATAATGATAAACTCATGAACTGCCTGAAAGCACTTCTTTGCAATTTTCTTATTGTATCACAGGATTACTAAAAAGGGTGGAAGTCAGTAAACTATATCATGAAAGCAGGCAGTTACAATCTTGTACAGTTGGGAATGGGAATCTCTCTCCTCTACCTTAAATCAACAATGACTTGAAATTTCACTCTTCTTTGCACCAGGAAGCAATACTGGGGTGGGTTAATCCTAAGTCCCTGTCAAAATTATGCAATAAAAGAAGGAGTTTGGATACTTTAAAAAAATACTGAATTTACTACTGTTTCAACAAGAGTATGTTATATGATTGCTTTCTGCAGAAATTATGTTTCTTCCTTTAATCACCACTCCAGTGGCCTATTGGTTAGAGCATTAGCCCCGGATGCGGGAGGTGGAGGGTTCGAACCATGGCCAAGGCATATCAAAGACTTATAACAATGGTACAAACAGCTGCCTCGCTTGGCACTCAACATTAAGAGGTCAGAGTTAGGACTGGTTGGCCTGGTGTCAGGACAACGTGACTGGGTGGGGACATCATGCTACATGTCTGCAGCATGATGCCCCAGTGCTAGACATCACTATAAACTGCCACACTGCAGACATTGTACAGATATGACTGAAAAATTGTTAAAGCTATGTTACAAATTCAAATTCAAATCACACACACACACACACACACAATCACGCAATTGGTGAAAGAAAACCCAATACAAGGAAAACTCACCTCAATGAAGAGACGAAAACTTCTGAAAGGTATCTGCATGGGCCCCCTTTTGAGCTATGACAAATGGACCCTAGGAAAATATGCCTTCTCTTTCATGAGCTAACGAACCAAAGTAAAACAAAGAAAAAGTATACTGAGATAAACAATACTTTCAACACATCCTCCAGAGATGCATGAGTTAGACAGGCCCATGAGGTACCAATGGCTTGAACCTCATGAGCATTCATTTTCATGAATGAAAGATCTCTAGGGACTGATAAGCTCTTGAGAGTTGTTCTGACCCATCTCATAATGGTTGAAGCTAAAATATCAGTTGAACCATTAAATGGGAATGAAAAGACACTTCCGACCCTTCCTTCTCTCTTAAGAGTCTGCCAAATAAAAATGAAAAGAACTAACTGGACAAAAAAGTCTATCTTGATCATCACAACTGTAGTGACTGATGGAAGCTGGTTATTTACTAAAACAACTGATTGGCAAAAGAGAAAAACCCAACTCATAATTTCCAGTGAACCTGATACAGCACTGCTCTGCAGAGAAGGCATGAAGCTTGCCCCTTCGTTTCTTGGATGCTAAGAACAGTAAGAAAACAGCCCTGAAGGGCTCAAAGAAAGCATCACCCAAAGGTTCAGTGTGGAGTTCAGTTAAGAGACCACAAGATATCCAAAAGATTCAATTTAGGCAAGATCTTGGCACCCCAAATTACCTGATCATGTCTGCTAAGTTTGAGTTCATTCTACTGGCCAGGTCTTTTCAAAACTTGAGTGTGTTTGCAAAGGGCTACCCTATAGTCCTTATAAGTAGAAACCAAGCATTTGTTTCTCTTCAAAAAGAAACAAGAAAATCAGCCACTGCACTAAAAGAGGAACAGCTAGAATTGACCTGATTTCTACTGCAACAATCACAAAAGATTCTCTGTTTGGCATCATACACCTGATACAAAGATCATTTCTTGGACTAAATGATGCATTTGGCAACCTTGTTCAAAAACTTCTCTTTGCAGAAAATTCATCTGAGATAAACCAGGCATGAAGGTTGAGAATCTGTGGGCTGTTGAGTAGGAAAGTGCCTCCATGCTCCAACAGGAGGTCTTTCAAGTAATATTCTGGGATGGCCCATAAGCAGATCATGAAGATTGTTGAACTACAATCAATGGGGCCAAAAAGAAGCTATCAAAATGAGCTGAGCAGTGTTCCTTTCTTTGTGAAGTACCCGTGGAATCATCCTGAATGGTGGAAAGGCATAAGCAAATAAATGATCCTACTCCAGGCTGAAAGTGTCCACTGCCCAGACCCTCTGGTACAAGACTGGGGAGCTTGTTCTTTAGCTTTGTGGCCAACAAGTAAGTCTGTCGATGGAGTCCCCAAAGTTGGAACAGGGAGTCTGTTATTGATTGATGGAGAGACCATTCCATGAGGGCTATTGACCCTTTCCTTGAAAGACTGCCCCCAAAAATATCCCTTTTGACAGGAATATGACGAACTCAAAGGGTAATTTCTTCTGAAGTTGCCCACCAAAGGAGGTTCCAAACCTGTATGCACAGAGAAGATGCATGTGTCTCCTTGTCTCTTGAGGTATGCTACCACAGATGTCTTGTCAGAGGAGACCATCACATAGTGACCTCTTATTTTGCTCACTCACAAGTGAAGGGCTAAGAACACTGCCTTCATTTCCAAATTGTTCATTTGAAGGATAGATTCTTCCCAGGACAACAAACCCTGAAGAATCAGTCCTTCCATCTTAAGATGTGCACCCTAACCTGGCTCTGACACATCTATGAACAGATAAGAGTGTGGTTCAGAGGCATGCATGGGGACTCCTGCCAAAACCAACGAACACAGACTAATCCTCTGTTTGAGAAGATATTTATTCCCTCATAAACAAACTCTTGATATAGAGTGAGCTCCAATTTTTCTAGGTTGCATAAACAACTCAGCCTGGTCTCCACCTACGGAGGTGTAACTCTCAGAAGGTTCTTACTGTGCTCTAATGCAACCTTGAAAGTATCTGGATCAACATCCCTGCAGAGGTGGAGAAGCTCTGCTGACAAGATCATGAACAAGGACAATGCATGCCTAGAAGGGCTTCCAACAAATAATGAAGGGCAACTGGTGACAGAGAGTTTTCTGTCATCAGGCAAAAACTGGGACTGCAGCAAAAGAGGTCAGCATGCAAGGCTATGGTTACCTAACCTTCTTTTCTAAGGATTCCAGTGTCTTCACTGAATGGCAGGTTCAGGTAACTGTTGAAATACCCACAAGAGCGGTATCAGGATTTAAAGTAGGCAGTTTAGTTGGCCAGGAAGGGGTATGAGCCTTTTAGCTTAATGCAGCAACCAAAGGTTACAACATAGAAGAGGGTACAGATCACCTCTTACATTGTCTAGCAAAGTCTTGGTTGGCCCTTTGCTAAAACTTTGGGAAAGCTCCTTAATTGTAATTGTCTGAGGGAGCCACAAGAGATCTGGTCCTGAGTCTGCCCAAAAAAAGTTTGTCCAAACTAGAACAGAATTTAAAATTCACCAGAACCTGATGGTTTGGAACAGATAGTAAACCTCATTTACTGCTTTGTCAAAAGACCACCTCTCTTCCTCCTCTGCTGCCTTGACTGATGGGTGAGAGCAGGCAGGGACCCAAAGGAAGGGGGGGTGTACCATCTCAGGATGTTCTATATCAAACTCATGTGAATCGTCGAGAATAGAAAGGACATCTTCATTCTGCATTCTCTCCTGGAAGGCAGGATTATGTGACCCAATGTCTCCCTGTCGTGGAAGAGGCTTCTAGGTAAGAGGAACCTGAACCCATAAATCCTTACAAGCAGCTAAAGAACTGTCCTTAGCAATGGATCCAGCCAGTGGGTGAAAAACTACTCCTGATAATCATAGGGAATCGGGAGGAAGAAGGTCTATCTCACTTCCATTTTATGACCCATCTTCATAATAAGAAGAAGTAGGTCCATGGCCCATTGACCCCACGTGTCCAAGGTCCTTAAGCCCATGGCTGCATGCAAGGAATCACTTTCCTGCAGAGGAATGCCCCACATCCCATAAAGAGTTAGCGATATTATTGCAAGGGGGATGCTGAACTGATCCCCTTCCCTAATCTGGCATTTATAAGCAATCATCCCACCCACTCCGGATGAAACAGCAGTCTGGAGATGGGGGTCTCAACCTGATCCTTATCTCCAACGATCAGTGACCAGTACACATAGACTGGTGACCGGTACACAGAGTGCAGTAATAGGTAAAAAGTCGAAGACCAATCAAGTGACTCAGATCTGTTGGAGGACCCTTCCCTAGGTCTCATAAGCCTACATCTAAGTGCTCCTCTTACCAGGTGGCTCAATCCCATTGCCAACAATAAGCCTTGGACAAAAAGGGTGATGCTCCATCTCCAACCCATTTATAACCTCCACTGCAATGGAGCCCACTAACCTTAAGAGTCCCAGAAGAGACATGGGTAATCCATCTCTGAGACTCGAGGGACTTGGATTTGGAAATTCCTCAAAATTCGAAGGAAGACAAGGAAAGAACTTCCTTTCTCCATTACAGGTATGTCTATGCTTGGCAAGATCCCAGACCTCATCAGGATGCAAAAGGGACAACCATCTGTCCTCTTGCAGCATGGACAAGATAGGCAAGTGGTGGGTGTGTTCCAATGGTTTTCATGTGGCCACATCTGTTTAGACCCTGTTACAAAAGATTACTGAAAAGAAAATTTATTCAAAAACTTCTATGCAATTATATGTAAAAAAAATGGTAAAGATTCATCTGACCATGACCAAATGAGAGTGAGTCCGATGAGGAAGTCCAAATCCAAACAAAAACTCCAGTTCTGGAATTGGCTAACTTTTTACTAAAATAAATCTGGTCTCAAAACTGTTTTTTGCAGATGCATTTTGTAATGTTCATAAAATGTCTATATTACTTGGCATCACTGTAAAGCTACATTTTGCTCCTTTCTCTGATACCACCTGCTAGGGTCTATCATGAACTGTGATGACATCACAGGCCTTTGAAGAAAGGTACTACTTCATGACTCCAAATTACATCTTTTAGCCTTAATTAATTAATAGATTTGGGGGGAATTTATTTTAAAAAACCAGTATATTTTTTAAATTTCTGTACAATTTTAGTTAAAAAGCAAAGAGCCAGAAACCTCATGACACAAAATGATATCTTTATAAATTAAGAGCCCTTTCAGGGTAACTTTCATAAGGACACATCAGGCAGTAGACCCAGAGTGCCTTTCATAAAGTATTGACCTGTGTGACACAGACTCTGAGAATAAACCCTAAACATACAATGTAACACATCTTCTACTGACAATAAATAAAAATACCAAGCTTCACCCATTTAGCTCGTAACTTGGATTGGTTTGATGTGGTTTGGGTGTTTTTACAGAACAACAAAACAAGTTATTTAATGCTGAGACAATTGGAGTTAAGTCCCTTGCCCAAGGGCACAACAAGGTAACTGACCCAGGCTGATATGATTGTAGGATTCTGGCTTGAACCCTAATCTGGTCATCAGTCGGGCATGCTAACAAATAAGCCACAATGGCTCCAAATTTGAAGTTAGAAAGCAGAAGGGCAAATGCGACAAACCTAATATTGATCTGTAACCTCTCCCCTGAAAAAAGGACCTCCAATGTGTACATGACATCTTTCAGTAAGTATACAGGACTCCTTCTCTATAAGACCCTTCATTATAACTGAGTTCTCAATGCAAGGTAGATACAATCATGGATCCATTTCATTCAATGGCTGTAAAATTACATGCATCATGTCTTCATTACAAAGTGGTATACTCTATGAACAGCATAATAATAAAGGAATACTGTATCATTTAGCTGCACAAATTTTTTTTATCTCATCTCAACAGATCTAAAATTACAGACAGAAGAAAAAAAATCCAACAAAAACTACAGGAGTAATGAATAATATGCGATCAGAAACACCAGATGACAATGTATTAAAAAGTCACAGAAGTACTCATTATGCAGTTTCAAAAAAGGGATGTTTTTCAAAATCTATGAAGCCAATATACTGTAAGAAAATCAGAATAACAACTGGCATGAAAACACGAATAATGTACTGCAAATAAGTCATGCCATACTGGCAGTCATTGTAAAAAAGACGTAAATGTCGGTTTGAAAATATGACTGATTCCAGACTTGTTAAAGGACACTGTTAACTCAAAATTCCAGAAAAGTGGAAATTACAATACTAAGAACAAAACCTTTCCAGTTTAATCAATCAGCATCAAAGAGAGGGAATTAAAATAAATTCTTTTACAGAATATCAATCAAATTACTGATATTGTTTGAATAATAGAATCTATGTTGATGTTTGATCTGATACAAGGAAATCTCAGTCAAGGGGCTATATAATTTGTCTCCCCATGAGGCATAGCTTCATGGGGAGACAAATAATATAGCCTCTTGACTGGGATTTCCTTGTCTTGGTACAAACACTGACATATATTATTGATCTCACCCAATATTTTTAAAACTAAATTAAAATAACCCTGCACTTTTACAATTTAATTAGCAGATTCAAAACACAGTACTCATCAGGTATTATTATTGTTTCTCACTCTATGAAAAGGTCATCAGGTTTTGTACTCTTTTATGAAAATCTAAATAATTATCTAAGTAGAATCTAGCTATATATGCTGCTCTTAGAAAAGGAAAAACAAATTAACCAAAAAGTTATAATTCTTATGTTTTGGAAGTAATGAATGTCTCGAGCAATGTGCTATTGCGTTTTCAAATACTGTACTGCTTATTAAGACGAATATGTTAATGAGTGCAACCTGTCGACCCTAAAGCACACAACGAAGTTCTACACATGAGAAACTAGAAACATAAAACTTGGATATTATTACTATATTATCACATTTAATCGATAGATGTCATATGAAATTAACAATAAAAAATTAGTATCTTTTTGTATGTCAAGTTTTAACTTTCATCAGTTCTAATTTGGAAAACGTTCTATGGTAGACAATGGTATGATACTGTGCAGTACAATATGCCTACTGGGTATAGTTCTGACAAAGTGTGTAGTGACTGAGGAAATTTCTGATTCAAGACTTTCTTGGAAATTTATATTTTCTGTCCTGGAAATATGGCAAGTGCTGCTACCACTAGTGCACTGATACACTACATGGAAATCGTTTTGTGAAATAGCAGGAGGGCTGATGAATGAAGCACTGTGGTTGGTAAGTGCAGGAGTTTTCATTTACAACAGCATTATGATGTTTAATTCAACTGGGACAGACTGTGGATGTTTGACAAAGTTAGAAAAAACCAGCTTGGCATAACATACTTCTGGTTTTTGCTGGCTTTGCAGGAGCTCTTAAGAGAGTTTGGATTTGTGTGGCCAGTGATGTGTATTGCCTGTGTCTGGAGCTCAGATAGCTTGGTTTGTGTGTGCGAGTGTGTATGTGTGTGTGTGTGCGTGCATGCATGCAGTTGCTTTATGAGTGAATTTCTTTTTGTTATGTATCTGTTGTTGTATTTTATATCAATTCTGTCAGGCATAGTATCTGTTGTTGTATTTTATATCAATTCTGTCAGGCATAGCAGAAGACAATATGGGTTTTTTCTTTTTAAAAGCAGTTCCTAGCACGTGGACACCATGACTGAGATGACTGGAGTGAGATAACCAGACTGAGATGGGAAAAGTAAGGTTAGCAAAACAGGTAGATTTCTCTGTCCCACTGGTAAGAAATAGACTATATGAGGCCTATATTAATCAAATAGCCAGTGGCTCTCTATTGGAAGGAACATGAGAACATGACCTTTCTGGATCTAATTGACCGCTCAGTGAACCCACATATAGGTATGATATCCATAGCTAACATTATTTCACAATGGTGAAATATTAGCCCACATACTGCTACCTGATATAACAACATGCAAGTCTCAGAGCCATTAAAAATACAACCAAGAGAAAAACTTCACCAGAGGCAAGTGGCAGGGGATGGGATGGGGGAGGAAAGGGCTCTCTTACGTACCCAAGACCACAACAACAGGACAGTGAACAAAGATTTTATTATAATGTTATTCAATAACAAATGCAGTTGAAATGTAAGACTTCCTGTATTGACTTTGTGAGACCAACACAGATTTTAAAAAGAAGGAATGGGGAATTAAGCCAACACCAGCTTAAAAAGTCACAACCCATGGACTATGTCATGAAGAACATTGCTTATTACTGTTGGAACAAGGGCTGCCAACTGAAGAGCTTCAAAATATGGAACACCTATGTTAGCCCATAAGAAACAGATCTATTAAAATAGTACATTTCACTATGGCATTTGTACTGAAATCAATCTGGTGCTAAAAATTGACCATGATATCACTGTGCCCAGCTGCTGAAATATTATTTTTGGACAAAGCACTAAGAGACTCTTAGGAACACCTAGTAATTTTTCAATATATATATATATATATATATATATATATATATATATATATATATATATATATATATATATATACATACAATAAAGTTGATTTGATTTGCACTACCCTCACAATATGATGTTTTGATATAATCATACATGGAAACATATACAAGTGTGTATAGTGTACAGTAATACTTTTGTACATTTTATTTCTTTGTGATCCTTTTGTATTGCATGCAAATCTGCTTTGGGTAAAACTCTTGTATGTACACATTAATATAACTTGACATTCAGGAAGAGGAACAATAACAAGACTTTTAAGCTGGCCACTATAGCAGCTATATTCAATACCCAAGTAGCACCCTTTTAGTTTAGCACCAACAAGACCCTAAGATAAATGTTTAGCCTCCAAACTGTTTAGGAGGAACAGCAATAACAAACTTGTGCTAACAGACAAACAAACAATGAACCATCACAAAAGTTCTTCTTGCCTTCGATCAGTAGAACCAAAAGGTGATAAGAATTTCAAAGGAAAGAATTGGTTTAGATAATACTATGTTAATGAGTATACACAGTTGTATCCATTTTGGAGACTGACAAAAAATCTTGTGGTTATTAATCGATTTGACACTGATGCTGTCTGCATGTTTTTTAAGCCCCTTTGGATTATGGAGGCCTTTTTTCCTCTGGCTTATTCTCATAAATAAAATATCACCTTAAAAACATTGTCTATAAATATGGTGAACCTATGTGGGTACAAAGAGCAAAGCAATGTTAGTTTTCACAACATGGGGTGATACATTTAGCAATTACATCTAGGCCAGGTCAAGGAATTGTGCTTTTTCATCTGAGTTTTCAAGATTGCTGTATCTGTTGCATATAGTTGTGTTATTTCTTTAACAGTCATGTCTGCCACATTCAATGTAATATCAAGGTTATAACCTCAGAAAATATCATGCTAATTTCATACATCTATGCTTAATGCCACAGGGGCATTACCCTTAACTTGAAAGAGATAAATGAACAAGGAAGTTATCATTACAGGACACAAGATCTGGTTTCTTAAATACAGGCATTTCTTAGCTGTTTTCATTTACTGAAATTAAAGAGTACTTCCTTAACAGACTGTCTTTCTCAGCTTCATGCAATAAAAGTTGACTATAATAGGTGAATAACTGGCATACATAATGTGTGGGACACTATTTGACTGTCTTTCACAGCTTCAAACAAGAGAAAGGTCAAATATTACAGAGAATGGTATGCATGAACATGCAATATGTAGAGGTTATTTCTGCCTTCAATGGCACTTGTAACTCATTATTGGCTATATCAAGCTGAGGACACTAAGGCAGTTGACTTGATTTTCCATGCTATAAGAGTATCATGAACAGAACAGCATATTATATGTCTGCACTGCACTGCACCTGCATTATACCTGATGATAAATAACGAGTGCTGTTATGACTCTATGGTCTTGAGCTAAGTAACAACAAAAAAGAAAATGAAAACCAACAAGTTTTCTAAAATTCAATAAATAATTTATTCCCCTAGAACATAAAGTGAAAATATAAAAAGAACTTATTGTGAATTAAATCCCAAACAGACCTAAAAGTACTATCACAAATCCAAGATTATTGAGTATTCCAAATGAATTGCTGTGGTGTTCTGAATGAATTTCAATTTTGAAAGTGCTGATGTAACCATGATCTTTAATGTACTATTGTGCCAACAGTCTTGATGCATCACAATGATAAAATCCAAAATGTCCTTAAATGAATTCACAATAATACCAAAATAGTAACTTAGTCCTAAATCAATGAGCACTTTGTAATTCCAATGAATAATTTAAATAAATAAATTAAATCCTCTCAAATGAACAACGTAAAATTGATTTCACTAAGACTGTTACATTAAGATATGGAATAAATAATTATGTTTACTTCAAACTCATATACAGACTGTGACCTGACTTATCACACAACTTATCACACAACGAAATGCCTGGGACCTAGGTCATTTACAATGGAAGGAAATAGGGCATTTACAATGGAATTTTCCATAGAATTTGTAAACAACTTGCTTCTAGAACATTCTTAAATTCTAAACAAAATTAGACCTTGAACTCAACATCTGCAAACATGTTTACCTCCAAGTAATAATGATCTTAAAATATAATCTAAAACCTTACTTATCCAAATATTATCTATGAAATATGTTGTTTACAAAATAACGAGACATTAGTCTGGCAGCCCCTGAACTCAATTATTGATCAAGGTCAGTCACACAATATAGATATATGTATCATACAACCATGAAGAAAAGTCAACAAACCATACAAAATTAAATATATGTAACAGTACAAAGAATAATTAAAACCACACTTCCACAACTGGCATGCTAAATACCTTATGCAGGCCATCACTGAAAAGGAAGATGTTAACTCATTGATGATCAGTGCACTGTACAGTATCAGTGAACCTTGTAACCTCATTAGTAACACAAATTTGTGCAGAATAGATAATTGCAGCTCATGCCCTAATTATTAGTGGTTTTAAGAAGCTCTAATTTATTAATTCTGCAGTTTAGGTATTATTTACCTGACAAACGTTTGTGTGCACCATGAGATTTGACTGACATAATGTTGACACAGAGGCTTTGTCCTAAACTTGGTGCAGTGTCAGCTTTAATATTGTGTTGTAATTAGTGCATATACATAAAGCTTCGAGCAAAAGTTCTAGTATTTTTTCTTCCTATAATTTCCTAGTGTTTGAATACTTTGTGCCTTTTCTCGTTTCTCTCTATCCTTACTTAATTCACATACTGATTTCGGGCAGTGGTGGATGTGTGTGTGTGATTTCGATTTTTAACGTAGCTTTAGCAATTTTTCAGACTTATCGCTACAATGTCTGCAGTGTGACAGTTTATAGTGATGTTTCGCACTGGGGCATCTTGCCAGAGACATGTAGCATGATGTTCCACCTGGTCACATTATCCTGACACCAGGCCAACCAGTCCTAACACTAACCTCTTAATGCTGTGTGCCAAGCAAGGCAGCTGTTAGTACCATTTTTAAAAGTCTTTGGCACGACTCGGCCGGGATTCGAACCCGCGACCTCCCGCATCCGTGGCAGACCAGGCCACCGGAGCGGTCGGCAGTGGTGGAAATTACAGCTAACGGATACTTTATTGCTGTGTGTGCACTGGAATAATAGAAAATGCTTTATAATTCTTTCTTCAAAGGTTACATAAAACAAAGATGTGTACAACCTAATATTTAACTACCAAATTACAGTATTTACATTATCAAATACTAGTAGCTTTGTTAATATCTAGGAACAAACCACACTAAAAAAAAATGGAGATCACATTGAAAAAAATGGAGATGGCACACATGGCTAATATTTTACGAGTCTTGAAATTGATGGTTTATGGCAACACAATGAAAACTGGCCATCCACAAAAATTTCTGATACTACAGTACCCACCTTGGCATCCAAAGTGAGAGGTTTAATGAGCCAGGAAGGGATATGAACCTTAGATGTCGGGACCCATGATGTCAATGTAAATACAGGGGTACAGACATACCCCTTACATTACCTAATGAAATCTAGGCCCTTACTAAACCTTTGGGAAAACTCCTTAATTGCAGCTGAGTGAGGAAGTAACAACAGATCTGGTCAAGAATTAGCTCTAGAAAGTTTCTCCAAGCTGGAATGAATTTTAGAGTCACCAGAACCTGAGAAGCTTGGAGCACATCTCACTGGGCAAAAGATGGTAAGCCTCATTTACCACTTTGCTGAAAGACCAGATCTCTTCCTCCTCTGCACCTTGACTGGTTGATGGGAGGAGGCAGGGGACCTAAAGGAGGTAGTGCCACATTAGTCTGTTCTGCATCAAACTTGTGCTAATTGATGTCTTAAAGGCATCATCATCTTGCTCTCACTCCTGGAAGACAGGATTATATGACCCAATGTATCTCTGTTGCAGGGGAGACTTGATGGTAAGAGGTAGTCTTTGAGGGTCAGAAGTCCCTAGTGGAAAGACTCAAACACTGGGTGAGAGTGACTCTCTGGGGGGAAAAAGATATATCTCTCTTTTTTGACCCAACATTGTAAGAGGAAGATGTAGGTCCATTGCCTGCAACTCCACCATATGTCCAAGGTCCTAAAGTCCATTGCTGCATGCAAGAAAAGGGTCAATCATTTCCCTGTGATGGAAGTCCCACATCACATAGGGTTTTTAAGGGTTACAGAAAAGGGGGGGATGCTGATCCAATCACCTTCCCTACTCTGGCATCAGTACATTGATTGCCACTCTCTAGTGGAATGAAACAGTAGTCTGGAGAGGGGGTCTAGACCCTATCCCTATCTCTGTACAGTAGCAAAAGCGAGTTTGGTTAAGATTTAAAAAAAAAATAATCTGCTTTTCTGACATAAAAAGGAAATGTGAATTATGATGATTTGTTACTGTAATAAAGCAATAAACAGAATCACAGTGTGTCTGCAAACCAAATTTGGCAATGATAAGGATACTTTACAAAACACCTACCTGAGTTAGAAAATAATTCTCAACAATAATACTCATGTTCACATGCCTCTGGGTAAGAACCTAAATGCATGGTTATACAAGTTGTAACCAGAAAAAATGCAAACAACAAAAAAGAGAGAGAATGATCAAATGCTCAACTTGAATCAAGAGTAATTCCACACGGTGAAAATGATGCACATAAAGAAAATGCTCAAATCAGGGCATTAACACAGGAAGCAAAGTCAGTTTCTCTTTGATATAAATTAAAGCAGCAGTAATGCCTGTGACCAGGAAAAGATTGGGAAAGGGTAATGGGCAAGGTAGCTATGGGTTGGACTAGGGGTGTGCTGGTATTCCTGAACCTTCTGGCTCATCCTATTGGAGGATGAATTCTGATCAGAGGGTCAGGTTATTTTCCATCTGGAAAGCAACAGGTTACGTATTGGTGATATTAAACATAGAATTCAAATGCTTCGATCAACAGGTTACATATTAGTGACATTAAATACAGAATTCAAAAGGCCTTATCTGAAAAGCATACATGTAGCATGGTAGTGAATCTGTTCTCTTAAAAGAAGGTCAGCTATGTTAAGTTACAGAAATGATAAATTCCCACAAGATTTATATGCTAAGATTTAACATTTAGAGTTTATTACTGTAAAATGATTGATATTAATAATTCATTACTGAATTATGCAAAATCAGCAAATTCAATAGGGTAGTGACATACATTTTTCCCAGTTTCTCATTACAATCAACATATTGTATGACAATTACACTGCTAAAAACATATTAAAACACAAAGTGCAAAACTTTATGCTTACAAAAAAACACAACATCTTCACTGTATTCAATTTCTGATATTTTCACAAAATTTCTGATGAATTATTTACCATTTGGTGCAGTGAGGGGAAATCAAAGCTTTAAAATCTGTTATTTTCCATTTCAGTTAGTTTTACTACAATACTGCATCTCTGCTATTATAAAAATAGAATTAAAAAATTATACAACAGGATGATAAATTCACATGACAACTGTCACCTTTAGCAAGTTGTAAATCAACCCAATCTTTCCATCCCCTGCCATCCCATGACAAAAGAAGATTCATGCTTTTATCTAGAGTAGGTCAGTGGGTGTAGGTCAGGACAAGTAAATGGAGAATGTACCCATATTAATCAATGTCCCATGTAAAAGCAGAGATAAATATCCTACTCAGGATGAGAGTTAAAGCAGGATATATATATATATATATATATATATATATATATATATATATATATATATATATATATATATATTCACTTCACAGACCCAGATATGATATCCCATAATGCAATGCCAGATCAGGGTCTGTGATGTAACAGAATAAGCAACGTAAACCCTGTTCTGACATCTGCTTCTCTGTACTTGGAAATGAATACCACATGTATCTATTTGCATACAGCAGATTAACTGTATCTGCATTATGTGTAATGGTATATAACTGCAAATCTCTGTGCAGTCAATGTCAAGGAAACCAAATGAAGAACATCTGTCCTTGATAAAATCTGGGTCACATGCAGAAACGTGACTGAGTACATGTCATTGCTGGCTATAAATAATCTTTACAGAGAAAAAAAATTGCTTGCTAGTTCTATCAAATTGGCCACATCAAAACTGGAAAAAGAACTGAAACTCCAGGACAAACTGACAATGTATCCGCACAACATGGATGCCCCTGCTTATCTAGTGCCACTGAATGACAAAGTCAAACTGGGAATATAACCCAGTTCACGTTTGTTGGAAAACAGTCAAATACAAAAACCTGGCCTAAATGCTGGATAATAGTAAAACACAAAAACCTAACTGTACTTAATGCAAACCGTCATAATGAGACATGATAAGATGATGTGCTGGAATGCACATACCTGCATAACACCATACCAGTATGCTCACTGGTGATAAAAAAAAGCTGCAAACATTTCTAAAAAATTTAAGGTGTGATCAAGCTTTGTTTTGAATCAGTGGCACACTCTTTTTGCTTGACATATCAACCTAAATTTTTTAAATCTGACTTCTAAAATTATATACAAGATAAACTAAACTTATTAAATCACCACCATTAAGTCAGCTCAATCATGCCCCACAATAAAACAAGTCAACTTCCATTAATGTAAATAGCTGCAGATTTGTCTTGAGTAAATAACTGAAGTTGACAATTACATGTACCTTGAAGTTTCTTATTTTTTAAATCGCAAATTTCAATTCAGAAGGGAATAGATCAAATGTCTTATAATTAAAAGTTATTATTTAAATCAAGTAATAATTTTTGGAAGTCTGTACATAGTTATTTTTTCCACCAATATGAGCCCATCTTGGGTTAAGAAGCCACAGTAAGAAGCCAAAGTGGTTAGTGTGCCAGACTCATGACCAAAAGGCTACGACTTTGCATCCTACTAATGGATCAGCCCAGGTCGGCAACTGATGTGGTCCCTTCCCAAAGACGCACTGAGGCATCCGAGCCAGGCTTACAAATTTTATGCTCTACCAGTCAATGCAGCTCCAAAAGTCACCATGTTCTATAGTTTTTATGATTGCTGACCTTGAAAATTTATATGGCAAAATTCTATGCATTAGATCTCAATGTGCACAATATGGTTCCTATTTGCATTATTCCACTTTATGGGGGGGTGTATATATGAACCAGTACTCCCAAAAAATCTTTCTCAAACACAAACAAATTGTCAAAAATTAACAAATCACTTTGGCAAGTAGCTCTAAAAATAGGTCATTGTGTCTTATACAGGTGGTGATACCCACGGCATGCAGCTATTCTGTTCTGGAGCTCTCTGAACTAATTTTACTACACATGTGAGTAACAAAGGAAACTAAATTGGCAGAACTTACTGAACTTCTAACACAAGTCCTAATGAATAAACTTTAGTGGTATTCCAAAATAAATAATCCAATGCATAAGTGTTCATGTGCCTGTGGTGGACCATGTTGTGGTGATGTGCCAAGTCTTTTGTTGGATCTCAATAATACAATCCATGAATATATCATTATTTGAAATTACACTATAAAGCCAAGACTCTATTTCCAAGAATATTATAACTGAGCACTTTGTATTTCCAGAGAAGAATCTTGAATAAAATAATTTGAATAACTAGAATTCCAGCCTTAATGAAATACTGGACACAACAATAATGAATGAATAATTTCTAGAAAAACAAGATTATATAGTCCTCTACTTGACCTCAGGTCAGGTAGAAAATGAACTTGAGTTTGGACAATGTCAAGTCCAAAATACAATTATTCATAGCATATAATGAATTACAAAAACGAACTAACAATGCAAATTAAAAATACATAATATTACTGTAAACCAAACAATTTTAACAAGCAGAAAATTTCAGCAAATTTAGTGAGCAAACTAATTTTCACTAAAAATATAAGCTCATAAAATTCTGCAGTGAAAATATAATATAAACACAAATGACCATCATATAGTCAGTTCTGGGAGTGCTTGCATACGTCACCATTCAATAAACACCATGTTATACTAAAGATATAATGCCAACAAGTCAGCAGTTGGATAAATGAATCCTGCTAGTAAGAAATGCTCTGAATGACATTTTGTGGATGATTTTCTTTGAATTCAGTGATGACACTTCGTTTTAAATGATGTTATATTTAGTATTTTCCCCTAAGGGTGCAAGATTGAGAGTTAAAAACCTTCAGTGGTGTCAAAATGGGGGTCAGATTGAGTTTAAGAAAAATAAAATCTTGGTGACAGAACTGGGAGTTGTATTAAAAATTTAGGGGTCTCTGATGCACAAATGAGGGTAAATGGAAACACAGCTTACATAGTTTAACATGCAACTGATAGCTTTTCTTTAGATCATAAAAATTAAGGTGCCATTAAAGATTTGCTAAATTTGTATGTCACCAATATCCTGAATCGCTAAAAGTTAATGTCGCTAAAATATTGTGATTTAAGGAAGCCATCTACAATTCCAAAACTTTAAAATCCTTGAGGGAAAGAGTCATATACAGAAGTTAATTGATAAAACTGCCTTGCAGGCATGAATATGCACCATTGTTGTTGTTTTTATTTGTGCCATGTGGTCTCAGTTGTCAGGTATAACACAATTAGTACCTGAACTCTACCCACATATGTATGTCAATGCACAGTGAGATTTTGCAATCTATTAAACAGCACGCTTCACAAAGCTGAACATTTCTGGTCTTTTGGAACCTATGGTGTTGTGTTTACAGAAGGTATCAAAACAAATTAAGTAACAGAATCTTCATCATACATTTATTTTGTTACTTCTTTCATAATACAAGTTCAAAAATGTGCACCTGACATGAGTGTTGTCTGATTTAAAGACATCAACTGGAAATTGTTATGAACAAAATGCAAAACAACCAAATACTGATTATACTTGGTCTGTCAACAGGTGTACATGCAGCAGAAGGCAGCAATATCATGAAAATTGTAAGCATGTTTTATGTAAATTATCAGATATGCCAATACTCAAAAAAATGTCTCTTACAGGCTGATACCTTTCATTAAAAAGAGGTAAAAGACGTGAAGCAAATAAAACAATCAAATCCCCATGCTTGCAAGGGGCTCCATGACTGATACAGCATCATCATGAAACAATCACAGACCCAAACCTAAAGGGGCTCTACAATTAATACTGCATCATCTAGTAAGCGCTGGGCATCATTATGTCCTTCAAGGAAATGCCATATAAAGCACTTTGTGCCATTTCCAGCGCTTGTAAATAGTGCTCTTTGTGTTCCAGATTTCCAGAATGAAGGTAATACCGCTTGTCTTTCCTAGGTGATGCTATGTTCCCAGCCTTCCTGGTGGATGCCATCTGATGAGGAAGTGATTGCAGGACATGCCGTGTGTAATATAAACCCCAGCGTGTTTGCACAAGGTAAACAATGATTCACTTGTGAGGAATTTTTATGTCTTCTCACCCTCCTATTTCTTTTAAAATAAGGATGGCTACTATAGCAGCCATATTGGACATCCCAGCACAATGTCTTTTGTTTAGGACCAACTAGACCATGGGATGAATGTGTGTACATAAGTTTCACAGCAATCTTCCAATTAGTTTAGGAGGAGTAGTGATAACAAACTTGCACTAATATACAGACGAACGATATACAGACCACAGACAAAGGACACCAAACCATCCCATATGCTCTTCTGGTCTATCATGCCACTTTAGGGAAAGATGTCTCATGATACCATCACATTACATCCGGGTATACTGAAGAGTTACAAGTAAAAAAATCATTACAGCGAAGAGCAAACAAGACCACAATATTGCGAAAGTACTGAAGGATGAGTCAATAGAGTAATCAGCACAACTTAATTACAATTTGAATTTGCTATCATCATCATCATCAGAAACATCATCATCATAATGTTGATGAAGGAAGTATCAGTACTGAAAGGGACCAACCATTTACTTTTCCAAGGGCTCTATGTTTTTGAAAGAAAAAGTGTAACCCTCAAAAAGCTTGATAAAAACATACTCTTGGTTTAATTTGTAAAAAACTCTAAATTCATCCTATTTTGTTGGAATTTTTTTTTTATCTTGAGATAAAGAAAGAAAACAATATCTTTGTCTGAACATTAAATAATCGGTCCCGAAGTATCAGAACTTGGAACTCTTTTTAACTTACCAGTCTGACTGGTGATTTAGGTTTGTATTAAGATTTGTTAGTTTTGTTTGTAGCTATCTGCTGATGTGAAATCTGTTTGCTGGTTTCACAGGTTAAGAATTGAGGCAGAAGTTTGAGGAGATTCATTTTCATTCCCAAATGGAAGCTGGCATTGGACAATAAATCTCCAAATTGAACTGGCATGTGGCCATGACATTTCACTGCCAATTTCCGAATAATCATTAGCAAATTTCTTTAATCCATATTCTTATAATGTCTGCTGCAGATAACATCGTGCCAATCGTCCACTGACATGAAAATTGCACACGTTGATACGATCTTCCTTTCAGTCATGTTTTTTTTTTAACTTTACATCAAAGATATACCTAACGCTAAAAACAGAACACCTTCCAATCATCTGTATTTTTATTATGGACATGCTCCTATTGCACAAGACTGATGAACCATTGTGTATACTAATGAATAAATGCAGCTTCTCCACCCAGACTGACCAGACTGTACCTCTGGCAGACACACAGATGTAAACATATCACATCATAGCCATCTTTTCCTAAAGTGGACATAACCATAATTAGAGCTAATAACTGCTGTGAATCTATATAAACGTTATGCACTTTTTGTAACTATAATCCATGCAAAATCATGCATATCATAATATGCAATCAGTCATCTTAGATTAACAACCACAATAACCAAAAAAATCTAAAAAAAATTAGATGCTTTAACACACATATTTGAGGGACAATATCCACAGTGTTATCCCACTTACAATGATGATAGATGTAGCTCTTCTACTGCTGTGTTGTGTCTATGATCAGAATACTGTAAACAACACAAATACTCTTAAATCAAGCAGATCTGTTTTCTTTGTCATCCTCTACAGTCAGAGTACAATAAGTATCAGCTATTCTCACTGTCAGCCTCTACAGTGTACAATAAGTATCAGCTATTCTCTATGTCAGCCTCTACAGTGTACAAGGACAGTTATTCTGTCAACCTCTACAGTGTACAATAAGTATCAGTAATTCTCTGTCAACCTCTACAGTCTACAACAAGGACAGTTATTCTCTCTGTCAACCTCTACAGTGTACAAGGACAGTTATTCCATCAGCCTCTACAGTATACAATAAGTATCAGTTCTTCTCACTTTTAGCCTCTACAGTGTACAACAAGGCCATTTATTCTGTCAACCTCTACTGTGTACAACAAGGACATTTATTCTCCGTCAACCTCTACAGTGTACAATAAGTATCAGTTCTTCTCAATGTCAGTCTCTACAGTGTCCCACAAGGACAGTTATTCTGTCAACCTCTACAGTGTACAGCAAGGCCATGTATTCTGTCAACCTCTACTGTGTACAAGGACAGTTATTCTCTCAACCTCTACAGTATACAATAAGTATCAATTCTTCTCAATGTCAGTCTCTACAGTGTACAACAAGGACAGTTATTCTCTCTGTCAACCTCTACAGTCTACAACAAGTACATTTATTGTCAACCTCTACAGTGTACAACAAGGACATTTATTCTCTGTCAACCTCTACAGTGTACAACAAGGACAGTTATTCTCTCTATCAACCTCTATTGTGTACAACAAGGACAGTTATTCTGTCAACCTCTACTGTGTACAACAAGGACATTTATTCTCTGTCAACCTCTACAGTGTACAACAAGGACATTTATTCTCTCTGTCAACCTCTACAGTGTACAACAAGGACAGTTATTCTCTCTGTCAACCTCTACAGTATATAATGACATTTTTTCTGTAAACCTCTACAATGTACAAAAACGACATTTATTCTCTATGTCAACCTCTACAGTGTACAATAAGTATCAGTTCTCCTCAATGTCAGTCTCTACTGTGTACTACAAGAACAGTTATTCTGTCAGTCTATAGAGTGAACAATAAGTATCAGTTATTCTGTCAGCCTCCACAGTGCACAATAAGGATCAGTTATTCTCACTGTCAGTCTCTACAGTGTACAAGGACAGTTATTCTCTCTGTCAACCTCTACAGTGTACAACAACAACATTTTTTCTGTCAACCTCTACAGTGTACAACAATAACATTTATTCTGTCAACCTCTACAGTGTACAATAAGTATCAGTTCTCCTCAATGTCAGTCTCTACTGTGTACTACAAGGACAGTTATTCTCTGTCAGTCTATAGAGTGAACAATAAGTGTCAGTTATTCTGTCAGCCTCCACAGTGCACAATAAGGATTAGTTTTTCTCACTGTCAGTCTCTACAGTGTACAACAAGGACAGTTATTCTCGCTGTCAGCTTCTACTGTGTACAAGGACAGTTATTCTCTGTCAGCCTCTACAGTGTACAAGTATTAGTCATTCTCTCAGCCAGCCTTGATAGTACTTGCACACCCGCTTGTTTGTTTGTACCCTCTACCAATTTTAAAAACAAAAAGCATCAGGGATATAAAAAAAATGCAAAAAACAGTCATTTCATTCACCAATTTATAATTTCTAACCTGACTGTCTCCAACAGGTCCCAAACACTGTCAGATTATTGATGTTTCAATGAAAATGGAAGCTGCCGATGTAAACAAGCAAAAGACCACTTGCTGTCCATTTATTGTTTCCAGTTTAGTCTATTCAGTAAAACTGTGTTGTCTGCATCCAATATTTATAAATAAATATGATGTTCAAAGAGACGTAAAACCAAAATTCACAGAATTATTGAGATTTTCAAAGACAGTCAACTACATCACATCTGTTGCTTGAAAACACAGACAGGCCCAAGCAAATATGTGACCATGTTTCTAAAGAAACTCCTTTTTTATTTGAAATGCAATAAAGTTGACAATGTTTGGGACCCCCTCGTGACAATCAGGTTAGAACTTACAAAATCCATCAATGAAATGACCAAGTTTTGTGCATTTTTTATATCACTGATGATTTCTGTTTTTAAAATCAGTAGAGGGGTACAACAAACAAAGAGGATGGTGTGTGAATACTAGTGTACAATAAGTATCAGTTATTCTCTGTCAGCCTCTACAATGCACAAAAATTAACAGTTATTTTGTCAGCCTCTACAGTGTACTATACATGTAATTATCAAGAAGGTTGTTCTATTTGTCAGCCTCTACAGTGTACAATAACTATCAGTGATTCTGTGTCAGCCTCTACAGTGTACATTAACTATCAGTGATTCCGTCAGCTGCTACAGTGTACAATACCAGTAACGATCAGTGATTCTGTCAGACTCTACAGATACAATATCAGTGATTCTCTGTCAGCCTCTACAGTGTACATTAACTCTCATTGATTCTCTGTCACACACTATAGTGTACATTAACTAACAGTGATTATCTCTGTCAGCCTCAACAGAGTACATTAACTATCATTGATTCTGTCAGCCTCTACAGTGTACAATAACTAACAGTGATTCTCTCTGTCAGCCTCTACAGTGTACATTAACTATCAGTGATTCTGTCAGCTGCTACTGTACAATACCAGTAAAGATCAGTGATTCTGTCAGACTTTTCAGTGTACAATATCAGTGATTCTGTCAGCCTCTACAGTGTACAATAACAGTGATTCTCTCTGGCAGCCTCAACAAAGGACATTAACTATCATTGATTCTGTCAGCCTCTACAGTGTACAATAACTAACAGTGATTCTCTGGCAGCCTCTACAGTGCATTAACTATCACTAATTCTGCCAGCTTGTACAGTATGCAATAAGTGATTCTCTGTCAGCCTCTACAGTGTACATCAACAATCGTTGATTCTCTGTCAGCCTCAACAGTATATTAACTATCATTGATTCTGTCAGCCTCTACAGTGTACAATAACAGTGATTCTCTTTGTCAGCCTCTACAGTGTACATCAACAATCGTTGATTCTCTGTCAGCCTCAATAGTATATTAACTATCATTGATTCTGTCAGCCTCTACAGTGTACAATAACAGTGATTCTGTCATCCTCTACAGAGTACATTAACTATCATTGATTCTTTCTGCCTCTACAGTGTACAATAAGTGATTCTATCAGCCTCTACAGTGTACATTAACTATCATTGATTCTCTCTGTCAGCCTCTAGAGTGTACAATAACCATCAATGATTCTCTGTCCACCTCTATAGTGTACAATAAGGTAAAAAATAAGATGCGTGTTTCCTACTGCATCGGTTTTAAAATTAAGGTAGGCAGGTAAGTTTTTGTTTTTTTTAAAAACATTATATAATGTGCTAAGTGCTTCAAGTAATGGGCTAAACACCTCACTTAGAATGTCATATTTGCTAAGCCCAGCTATAAAGTCATGTGTAAGTTATAACCTACCTGTCTTGGGAATATAACCGCAGCCATGTGTTTGATGTCTAAAGACTGCTGTGGGGCTAGTGTTGAACTTTTACACAAGGTTACCTGACCAGCCAGAGATCAGAAACTTGAACTGACAAAGGCGACAGATCACACGACTTAACAAAGGCTTGCAGTTATCACACCTATGTGTTAAAGGTTAGTACAAAGATCAAAAGGAAGTCCACATTGACAGACAGCGAGATGGACACTGTCTGCTAAGTTTGATTGGATTGGTTCACAGTGATATCCAATTGGAATTGAGATAGAGGGTGTGATTACAATTCCGACCCGAATGATACTTTCAGAACTCATAAGAGGAAATTTAGTATTCACCTAAAAGGATTGCAGATCAATAGGGTTTACTCTAAGAGAAGAAGCCACTAGTAATTTGGCGATAAAACTTAGAGATAGACTGTAAGGAAAGACAATGCTTCGAAAAGGTCAGTAAGTTATTTGCTCGATTTTTGCAGAATATTACGGCATCATAATTGTAATTATTTGTAGTATGTATACTTAATTACTAGGATCATTAGTATGTAAAATTGCCTTTGTAGTGTTTCATTTACATGCATATTTGAGAAATGGGTTTGAGCTTACTTAAAGAATTATTAGATGCAAGGCGGAATTATGTAGACTGTTAGCCTGTGGTCAGAATTAATTTTGTAATTCACTATTAGGTTACTTCGTAGTAAACCAGTGCATTTATTAATGCCTTATGTTAGAATTTACATATGCTTGACTTGTGAATTTGGAAACATGGTTGATGTATGTGAGATTAGTTACTATGGACGTATGTGTATATCATAGCATGGATATTTGAATATTTGTGTACTTTATATGAGTTGTAAGGTAAAGAAATGTGTCTGATTATTGTAAAGAAATGCATCTGATTATTGTGATGTTGTTTAGTATAACAGGATTAGAAATATGTACTGATGTGATGGAATTTATTGATGTATGTATAAAAAGTAATTGATACCGTGCTGTATTATGACGTTTGTTTACCATGCAAGAACGCATGGGTATCTCGAGGTGAACGAACACATGACCAAAGAAATTTAATAGCCGTTATCTGATAATATGCTGTGTGTCATGTGAGATGAGAGGGCTAAGGAAGAAGATTGTACCATCCTTGTGTTCTTTTTTGTATATTTAACCAACTAATCGTCAGCATTGCTGAATGGGGGCTTGGAGCTTATCATCTATCTTTCACTAAATTTAACTTCCAACAAAATAGTGCCTAGGTGGGACTTCTATAATAGTTTAAATAAAACATTGGAAGCACCCCACCCAACCATAACAATCGTCACAAAGATACACAATTTTGGTAATTTTTTTATCTTTTTTTTTTTAGAGTTGGCAACAAAACACAGGAAAGATTCATTAATGAAATTACCACCTGACTCTTTGGTGCAGTATTGAAATCACATCATGTTTCAAACACTTGTAGAACCAGAAAATGCAGCGGGTCGTATGGTTTTCTCTACGCAGAAGCTGTCATCAGTGAAGTCTCTATACTGATAAACATAAGTTTGATCATGAGCACTCAGAAATTTGAAGTTATTGAATTTTTAATATCGTGTTGTTTGCATAGGTATTATATGGGAAATTAATTAGTACCACAAATCCTACAGAGACGAACATATGTACAGCGATTCCACCTATGCATGTACAATTTATTTTACTATAATTGCAAACTTATGGTTCTATATGTGGATAACAAACAAAATTAATAACTTTTGTATACCTCTGAGTAACTTTCAGTGGTATACTGAACACATTCAGATATGGCAACTGTTGTCATGTAAGTGGGGAGGGGGGCCGTGACCCCTCATGACTTTGAGATCCCACCAGTTTCATTCAATGAATGTTTTTCAACTTTATATTTTTAATTTTAATTGGCTTATGCCTACCTTAAATTAGTATTAAATTATACGTATTTTGTGAGAATTTCAGGTACTTTCTGTAATTTAAATCTCCTTTTCTGTGGGAATCCATACACATAAAGATGGTAACCATGACATTTTGCTCATTTATCGCATAATGCGACAAGGCTGATGAGATATTTCAATCTTAAAATGAAGGGAGATAAATGGTAATATAAGAAAGGTAACTCTTGAATAGGCATATTTATTTTGATTGGACAGATTTTAATATTTTTTCTAATTTTCTGATATGAAGAAGCTCAAATATTTAAATGTTGCCTGAAATGTGCCTTTGTTATCCTGGGTGTACATGAATTTGCAATATAATTGGTAATATTCACTAATGAAATCTTTGACAAGCAGAACTATCTACACTGTTGACTTAGGCACTGAACCACTACTCCTAGGTCTGTCAAGTAAATCAAGAATGTGTATAGGACTCACAGTACTAATCATATCCAGGATTGGTTGATAAGTAAGATTTTAAGAAAAATAATCTTTTGAGAGCATATCTTAGTTTCAACTGAAGAAAAAAGACAAGACACTGTTTTACTGATTGAATTTCAGTCCCTTTACAGATCTGAGTTTGAAAGACTCATTACTGGTAACAGCACCTAACAGAACATGCAGATCCAGAAAATGCTGGGACTCGTATGTTTTTCTCTAAATGGAAGCCATCATCAAGGATGTGTCTATACTGATAAATATAAGATTGATCATGAGCACTCAGAAATTTGAAGTTATTGAATTTTTAATATCATGGTGTTTACATAGGCTTACTATGGGAACTGAATTAGTACCGTGAGTCCTTAATGGGCAATCTTGATACAAGGTTTAGAAGTTGTGAGGGAGACAATTCCTGCTTAGTCCTTGCACAAGCTAAGTATAGTTTGTTCTGGTGTCCCCTGACTGACCATAAAACTTAATCAACTGAAGTGTTAAGCTTTATAATGGACCATCCTACTGCAAGTTTTAAAAGTTCCAAGGAAGTAATCTCAAATTTAGTCCCTACACATGCTACATGTTTGCATAGTCCATTTTGTGTCCCTTAACAGGCCATAAATTAAAAATTTTACTTTTATATACTGTACATGTCAGCCAACTAAAGCAAGTTATCCCTGGATAACTCCTGAATAATTTTATTCAGAATGTTTAAAGGTGTAGTTACAATTTTTGGCCTAATACTGCAATAGTTCAAAACTAAGTAATTATGAAACATTAGCATAGGTGTTGATCAGCTGACTCAACCACACACAGTCATGCTTAATTGGCTGTTACCCAGGGTTAACCTGTCATTGCATGCACAAGACTGCTTGTCTTAGCCTGTCATGGCATGTATGAGACTGTTGTGCTGGCCTTAACCTGTCATGGCATGCATAAGACTGCAGTACTGGCCCTAATCTGTCATGGTATGCATTTGACTGCAGTGCTGGTCCTAACCTGTCATGACATGCATAAGACTGCAGCACTGGTTCTTACCTGTCATTGCATGCATAAGACTGCTTGTCCTAGCCTGTCATGGCATGCATGAGACTGCAGTGCTGACCTTAACCTGTCATAGAATGCTTAAGACTGTTGTGCTGACTTTAACCTGTCATGGCATGCATAACACTGCAGTGTTGGCCTTAACCTGTCATGGCATACATAAGACTGCAGTGCTGGCCTTAACCTATAATGGCATGCATAAGACTGCAGTGATGGCTGTAACCTGTCATGGCATGCATAAGATTGCTGTGCTGGCCCTAACCTGTCATGGCATGCATAAGACTGCAGTGCTGGCCGTAATCTGTCATGGCATGCATAAGACTGCAATGCTGGCCTTAACCTGTCATGGCATACATTAGACTGCAGTGCTGGCCTTAACCTACCATGACATGCATGTGACTGTTGTACTGGCTGTAACCTGTCATGGCATGCATAAGACTGCAGTGCTGGCCTTAACCTGTCATGGCAAGCATGAGACTGTTGTGCTGGCCCTAACCTGTCATAGCATGCATAAGACTGTAGTGCTGGCCTTAACCTGTCATGACATGCAAAAGACTGTTGTACTGGCTGTAACCTGTCAATGGCATGAATAAGACTGCAGTGCTGGCCTTAACCTGTCATGACATGCATATTAGACTGCAGTGCTGGCTCCCACCTGTCATGACATGCATGAGACTGTTGTGCTGGCTTTAACCTGTCATGACATGCACGAGACTGTTGTGCTGGCCTTAACCTGTCATGACATGCATAAGACTGCAGTGCTGGCCTTAACCTCTCATGACATGTATGAGGCTGTTGTGCTGGCCTTAACCTGTCATGACATGTATGAGACTGTTGTGCTGGCCTTAACCTCTCATGACATGCATAAGACTGCAGTGCTGGCCTTAACCTCTCATGACATGTATGAGGCTGTTGTGCTGGCCTTAACCTGTCATGGCATGCATAAGACTGCAGTGCTGGCCTTAACCTATCATGATCTGTATGAGACTGTTGTGCTGGCCTTAACCTGTCATGGCATGCATAAGACTGCAGTGCTGGCCTTAACCTGTCATGGCATGTATAAGACTGCAGTGCTGGCCTTAACCTTTCATGGCATGCATGAGACTGTTGTGCTGGCCTTAACCTATCATGGCATGTATGAGACTGTTGTGCTGGCCCAAATTATACTCATTTCATACTTACTATTATTACAAACAGTTAACATTCTTATCGCCTGATTCTCATGTAAGGAAAACTGGTTGTGACTGATGCATATAAAAATGATGACAACAAAGAACAATATTCATAACTTGCAACTTATGACATTTATGACTGTGTTAATGCTGTTTCTGAAACTCGATCAACTTGAATATTATTTTACGTCTTGTAATTTTTATGCTATTTCACTTTCATGGCCAGTCAAGGTACATGAAACATGGACACTTTATATGTACCTGTACTCTTGAACTCCCTGACTTATATGAACACTCAATATGAGAATCCTTAGAAAAACCTCTCATAGACAGATATTAGTACCGTAATAAACTTTGAAGTTGGAGCATCAATTACAACTTCTCTTCTTAATTGAACTGGTGCCAGCAAACTGCTGTACAAGTGCCAGTAGCCAATTTGCTCAAGGTCAAGGCTAAGAAGCAATTTCAACTTCAACAGCCAGTACAGAAAGGTTAACTCTTGTTATGGCACTAATCTACTGAATTAAACTTATGTCTTGAAGGTGATCAAGATATCAGAAGTTTTATCTAGTCTGATGGTAATCTTCTTCTATAATTATTGTATTTACTTCCCTCACCATATCAACTTCCATAATTATTGTATTTACTTCCCTCACTATATCAACTTCCATTACCCTTTGGGGTCATTGACTGATGGCAGAAAATATATCCAAAGACTGTCACTGCTCAAAATTGCAGTTAAAAAGTTTGCAGACTGACATGTTTAGATTAATTTTTCCTTTCATACCATCTCCCCAAACCATCAACCAAAGCAGTTAACTGTTGGCCAGGAATCTTAATGCAATGGGTAAATAAAAAAAAAATTAAAATCATCTCCTACCAACTTTTATATACAAAATAACAATCCAGAGAATCACAATACTGAAATCATGATTTTGAAATTTCAATTGCCTGTTGCCCAGGGCAAGTGAGTTTTCTGAGTGGCAAGCAAATATCCTATCTAAATTACCTGCTAGGAAAGATGAAATCTTATGCTACCTATTAAGTAACTTTCTTCCTATCTCTGGATTGTAAATACAATAGATAACATTTAGTTATTTAAAGGAAACATGCTTTTTGAAACAAATATAATAATCCCGAAAGGAAACATTTTTCCATTTACATTGGATGCTTATGCAGGGAAAGGAAAAAAAGTTCGATGGACAAATTAAAAATCTGAAATTTATTAGCCTCCAGGCAAGTAAACTTTCAATGAACTTTCAAAGGCCTTAAATGTTATATGAGAATGATAAACTTAACATCGATGTTAAATGTTCCACTCTAATGTGACCTAATAATGATCTTCACCTCTGATCTTCAAACACCTAGATCAACAGAAATGTTTAATATCAATTGTGTTCCTATCTAACAAGTTGCATGACAATCCACTCATGCAAAAACGTTAACATCACAAAAGCATTGAGAAATACATGCAGACAGAATGGCAATGTGAACACTACATTGACACTTCTGTGACCTTTGGCAAAGAGGAAAAAACATTTATTATTCAGGAAGTTCTGGGAAAACACCCAATCAATAATACAGATTTACAAGATGGGCCTAGCATCAAAGTAAATAATCCAAACTATACTATTAGATACTGCAGTGTCCAAGCTGTTTACTTAAAATCCTAGGCAAGTTAAATAATGTTAACCTTGACCTGATTGTACATTATAAAATGGCCGGTCTACACCTGGATACAGTATTCAAATGATGCATTAGTAGCAACACATACGGTAATAAGAATATACTCACCTTCATCACTGAAAGATGTTTTACCCGGTGTCCGTCTGGAAATGACCTTTGGTGCTGGAACAAAAGAGAAAAAAATAAAATGCTGCACAACCCATGATAAATAAACGGGTCACTACTACTGCTATCCGAAAGTAAGGTCCTTTAAAACATGAGCACTAAGACTGCTATTGCTGTTACTGACCATTGCTATCAATCAGTAGTTCTGGCACAGTATGTGACATTCACGTTAAATTGTCTACAAACAAGCAAGAAGAATAATTCTGTGGAATACATTTTCAGAATATTGCATTTGTAAAATGCAGAAAAATAAACAATACTTCATTGCTAAAGAAGGAATAAACCACCAAAGTAAATATTACACATTTCTCTAAGACATGGAATCAATATTGTACAGAAATAAAGAATTCGGTATGGTTAACATTATGACATCTGACAGGTTTATACTATAATTACTGCATACCTGTCATATTCCCAGACTATGCCGGGGGGGGGGGGGGCCCAAAAAGTGTTTTTTTTGAGGTCCCAAGGTCAGGTCGTGTATGACCTAAAAAAAGTTCCATATTATCGCCATATACATGTAACCAATTCACATAAACACAACCAAACTGACATCAACTAAAATAAAAATATACCAAGTTTCTGTTTTTCAAATCCATTGGACAGAGGAATAATAATAATAATAATGAGGACTTTGTATAACGCCTAATCTTTAGAAGCTCTAAGCGCTTTACAACATTTGACAAAACTTAAAAAACATATATAATGATATGATTACAAAATTAAAAACAAACACCACGAAAGTAGAAACAGAAAATATGCTGTAAATATTTAAGGCAAGGATACATTATTAGGTCTTTAAGTCTGTTCCTGCAGTTGAAATAGGTGAGTTTTAAGAGCGCTCTTGAATGAGATCACTGTGTCTTTGTGTCTAAGTGCAGTGGGCAATTCGTTCCACGTTGCTGGGCCCTGGTATGCAAAAGAGCGTTGTCCATATGATTTCATCTTCATAGTGGGAATGATGAGAATACGAGTGTCAGAAGAGGAGCGTAAGCATCTTGCAGGTGTGTACACTAATAATTTCTTAATTTGTTGTTGGGGAGTGGGAATGAAGGTAATACAAATATCATGTGAGGGAACGGCAAACATGCTGCTAGACAAACTGATGTCATACACTCCAGAATGACTAACTGCAATATGGTGTTTTTCAGTGTGTGCAAAAACTACAATGCTACACCTTGCTGCTATTCTTCACCAAGTTAAATTCTACTCAGGAGTTCTGAAATTCAGTTTTCCTGGGCTTTGCTCGATTTGCAGATGACTCGGCTTTTCTTAATCACAGCTGCATTCAACATTTTGCCTTAAAAAATGAACCACATCTGTACAATATTATGACTACCAAAATAATCGTGTCTTTCATTTTATATATGAAGTAAACTTCAACTTCAAAGAAATGTTGCTGCTGATCACAAACTTGTCAATAATCTTTAATAATGAGGGCTTAAACATTCTCATTCAAGGCAATGATTTTTAATAACGTTCACTCATTGACTGTACCAAAATAAATCAAATTGGATTATTCCACATAATGAACTTTGCCTATGTAAATTAGACCAATGGACTGACCTACATAACTTTTGATTTACTTAAAAAAAAACAGCTCTATAAACTGCCCAGAAGATAGTTTTACATTGGTTCTGAGCAAGACTGTTTACTGTTTATACATGCTTCAGACATGTAATGTACACCAACTGTTTATACATGCTTCAGACATGTAATGTACACCAACTGTTTATACATGCTTCAGACATGTAATGTACACCAACTGTTTATACATGCTTCAGACATGTAATGTACACCAACTGTTTATACATGCTTCAGACATGTAATGTACACCAACTGTTTATACATGCTTCAGACATGTAATGTACACCACTATGATGGTCATGATAAATGAAAATGTGTTTCCAAGACAAGACCGTGTTGTGTGGGACAAGTCAAAAATAGTGTTTTTGGATGACATGTGTTATGACAGGTATGTTACTGTAGACTTGTATACCGGTAACAACAGCTGTCAGGTCTCCAACATGGAGTTAACATTGACAACTTCAACTGTTTAAATATTGCAACAAGCTATTTAAACAAATGATTTCTACAATATCGCATAACATGAAATATATTTTCTACCTAACAAAACATTTCTAAAATTTTAGAGTTCTGGACTAAATTCTGGAGAAAATTAAGTACAGATGCAATTTATAAAATTAATTTACTTGCCTATCTCTTAAATTAACCTAACTTTAGCTTTGCATTTCATACAAATTATAGTAGACTACATTGTCTACTTGATCAAACCAATGTAGTTACTCACTGGGGTGCTTTTACCAAAACAAATTAGCAATTGATTTGGCCACTGACCTAATACTCCGTTTGCATTTTTGAATAACTGGATGTAGCCGTCAAGTGCAGAAGATAAGTTTGCAATGTCAAAATCTTCACTGACCACTATTGATTCAACACATTAAACGACTGCATGTTCACTGCAGGCAGTAAACTAACTACCCAATGCCTAATCAATGTAGTCACTATCTTTCAGTCAAGGGCATTCACTCTGGATATCAGTAGAGGGCCACTGACTAATAACCATAGAAGAGTACAAGAGAATGCAAGAGAAATAAGAAAAATACACACAAAACTATCACTTACAGATCTTTCAAAAATTTTAATGAAGAACAATTTCTCAATGACCTATATAAAGTTCTGTGGAACATGATCCAAAATTTGGATGACATTGATGAAGCTCTGAGGGTGTGGACTGACTTATTAATGGATGTAGTCTCTAAGCATGCATGACTTAAAGTACATCAAGTAAATAATGAAATCCAACCTAATTGTCTTACTACTGAAATCCTAGACACTATGAAAACACGAGACCAATTCAAGGCTATGGGAAACTATGCACAATATAAAGTATGGAGAAATAAAATAACAAGTATTATTAAAAAAAGCTAAAAAACTTATTATCAATCATTGCTTGAAAACAAAAAGAGCAACATAAACTCCATCTGGAAAGTCTTCAATGAACTCACTGAGGAACACACAAAGATCAGACAAATAAAATTCACTCACTTCTGGTAAATGACACCACAGTCACTGATGACACTGACATTGCAAATGTTTTCAATCATTTTTTCACCAACATTACCACAAAGTTAAAAAAAACAGTGATAGAAAACAACTTTAATGAACTAAAAAAGTTATGCAACAGCAAAATCTCTAAGGAGGTATGTTTCTCTATCCCACCAGTATCAAAAATCTTTGTTAAAAAATGTCTCAGTGAACTTGATACCAAGAAAGCTACAGGACTTGATCAGATTGGTCCATGACTCATTAAATCTTCTGCCTCTGCTATTTTAGATAGCATAACATTCATAATCAGTTTAAGTATTGCAACCTCATCTGTCCCCAAAATACAGAAAACTGCAAAAGTAATTTCTCTTCACAAATCTGGTTCCAAGGATGATGCTGATAACTACCGGCCAATCTCTATACTACCAAACTTGTCAAAATTGATTGAAAAAACTGTCCATGACTCATTCATGTTATATTTAACCAAACACTTGCTGTTACACCCTAATCAATCAGGCTTTGGACAGAAACTTTCATGTGAGACTGCCTTGATCTCCCTAACTGATAAATGGCTTCAAGCACTTGACCAAGGTAGAATTGTTGTTGTTGTTGTTGGGTTTAACGCCATTTTTCAGCACAAGATAGGCTATACATGGCGGCCAGTATAACTGGTGGAGGAAGAACCCTGGAAAACCCCCGGGAAGAACCACCGACCCATGAGAAACTACTGGCAGGCTTTCTCACATACCCATGTTAGCCGAGCCTGAGACTCGAACCCACGCAGACAGAGGTAAGATGGCAGTGATCCGGAACGGTGAGCGCTTTAGACCACTCGGCCACTCAGGGCCCCACCAAGGTAGAATAATAGGATCTGCATTTGTAGAATTCAGGAAAGCTTTTGACATGGTGGATCATGAAATCCTTTTGAAGAAACTGAAAATCTACCAATGTGATGAAAGCAGTTAGATGGTTTATTTCATACTTAAGTGAGAGAACACAACATGTTTATATAATGTTCTGTCCGAACCTGGAACAATTAGATATGGAGCACCACAAGGTTCAATTCTAGGTCCATTACTATTTATTTTATTTATTAATGACCTACCACTTTTACTAAGGGACTCAATATCATCTACATATCTCTATGCAGATGACACAACATTGTCAGACATCCAAAACACAAAGCATGAACTCGAAATTTCTTTACAGAATGCCCTAAACAAACTGGACATCTGGTGCACACGTAATTGCATGGTGGTAAATACTTGCAAAACTAAAATATTACTTATCTCAACATGGCAAAATAGGACAAATCTTGATAGTGATAAACTTTGTCTGACATAGAACGATACAAATTTGCAAATGGTCTGTCATGAGAGATTACTTGGTGTTTTGGTAGATAATAACCTATCATTGACTGAACATATAAAACATATCAGTAAAAAAGTCAATTTAAGTTATAACTTCTCAGTAGGATAAGACATTTTCTTCTTGAAAGGCACAGAAAACTATTTTATAACAGTTACATACAACCCAGTTTAGACTAATACAGTATGGGGTAATTCAAATGATAAAAACAGCAAAGCTGGCACATCTTCAAAAAAGAGTATTTGGGCTAATATCAATCCAGAAAGAAAGCAAAGAAAATTTAGCTGGTAAGTTAAAAATATTACCTATTAAAGACCAAATCCATTTGAGAAAAGCCAAATTAATGTACAGGATACCCAATAATAGTGCTCCTGAATATTTACAATCACTATTCTAGTATAGGCTACCTGGCAATACTCCCCACCTGTGACCCATGTCTTCCAAACAGTATAAAATTCCCAAACCAAATAAGGAATTATTTTTAAGAAGTTTCCAATACTCTGGAACTTTGCTCTGGAATAGTATTCCAGTTGAGATTGGAAATGCCCACTCTATTTTCTTCTTCCAAACCCAATATATCCAGTGGCTTCAGAGATGCAGCTAAATAAATAAATTCCTTTGTATGAGGGCCTCAAGGTAGATTAGTTCTTAGCTAATTGTTACCCTCTTTAAATAAAGTCATTATTATTATTATTATTATTATTATCAGAGTAGAAAAAAATACATGTACTCAATAACAGAGCAAGTCATATAAAAACTGAGAACTAGGACAACTACTCACTTTTGGGTAATTAATTTTGAGTGCCAGCTGAAAACCTCATGAGAATTAATATGATGACAGTCATATGGATGATGGAATGAATATCTGACATACTTTCCAGTGTGCATGTAATTATACAATGCCAGACACCTTACTAATGCTAGTATTTGTCATTGGTCCATCAACATCAGCAAAAGTTAGGGTTGTACTGACATCTGGCACTTGGTTAATTTGCTTGTATGAACCTGTTGGATTCCCTGTGACAATTCTGTTGCACTGTGACTTTATATTTCTTCCAAAGGTGTTACAGGATACTGTTGTAGTGGATAATCAATCACTGTTTTCATGGAGCACAGTGAATTAATATACTGATTTTTTTTTATGTAGCAAGATGACACTGTCTGGTATTACTGCTACTCTGAGACTGTCAAGTACAGTAGTCTCAGCAGCTTTACCAGTGCAGTATGTTCTGCAAGATAAATCATTCTACAATGGTGGATATATCCTACAAGCAGTTTGTTACCCATGAACTAGAAATAATCATGATCTTTTACAAAACCAGTGAAGAGATAAATCATTATCTTTCCTAATGCTTGATGGTTTAGCTACATTGTTCAGCCCCCAGTGACCGAGTGGTCTAAGACTCTCACCTTTACAAATCACCAACATCTCACCCCTATCTGTGTGGATTTGAGTCTCAGGCTCTGAAAGCATGGGTATGCGAGAAAGCTAGCTAGAAGCTTCCTGTGATTCGTTGGGTCTTTCCAGGACTTTTCCAGTTCTTCCTTGACCAGCTATATTGGCTGCCATGTATAGTCTATCATGTGCTGAAAAATGGCATTAACCCAAAACAACAAGAACAATAAGAAATGATTCAAACAAGTTTGTTTTCAAAATTTTAGATGCATGGGATAGAAGAAGGAGGTCAGGTAATCTTTTTTAAGTGGAAATATTCTTTTCAAGTTGAAGCTGTGTTGGATTACTTTAAGATGCTTTTTAATGTCTTCATATTGTTGAGTTTACCTTGATCTCTAGGTCAAATGAAATTCTCTATATGACAAATATTTATCATTAACCAAGGTTGTTGTTGTTGTTGTAGGGTTTAATGCCATTTTTCTGCACAAGATAGGCTATACATGGCAGCCAGTATAAATGGTGGAGGAAGAACCTGGGAAAAGCCCGGAAAGAACCACCGACCCATGAGAAGCTACTGGCAAGCTTTCTCACATACCCACATTGGCCGAACCGAGACTCAAACCCACGCAAACAGAGGTGAGATAGCAGTGATCCATAACGGTGAGTGATCTAGACCACTAGGCCACTCGGGGCCCCCCATTAACCAAGGTAAATCAATGACTGTAACGATAGTTAAAATATTATATGAGAAAAGAGAGCACTACAACCAAACTTCAAAGGCATTCCACAATGAAAAGAAAATCTGCAAAATTGCCAATTCTGCATCAATACATGTACCACAAGGATGATGATCTGCCACAATGATTACTTGAAGATCTCCTGAAAATAACAAATTCCTCTGATCTTAACTTACTTTTAAAAAATGTCATCAAAATAATACATTCCTTGGACAAAGAAGTAACTTTATTTCAGGAACTTTTTATCAAAATATAGATCAAGTTAGCGACATTACCGTGTCCCAGTATTTCAAACAATGAATATTGTGTCTGTCCCTGGGTTGGGGGTGGGGTGGGGTAAGGGACATGAACAAATACTCTGCTATTAAAGCAGGAAATGTACGCTGAAATTGATCTAGATTGCTTGAGAATATTCTATAAATATATTTCTATTTTTAACTTCTTTCTTCATTTGAAATCCTTGTTTGTCTTCTTTTTAATTTCCTACTCAGAAATGACACCACCAAAAGGTTACAGCAGGACAAAAGTGACTTCCTTTATATCTGCACAAGAAGAAATGTTTAAATTACCTCTTTTTTGTGAATATTGCACAGTACTAACACAGGTAAGTTACAAAACCAATGTCAAAAACTGTGAATATTTGTTTCTAAAGTAAATATAAAACTGAATCAGCATTTGACAAATCACAAGGTCACTTTTGGGTTGTAGTTAGGCCACAGTTCAGCAAAACTACTTTAGTACCCAGAGTTGGAAATTATTTTCTCCCCTTTTAAATTGGACCCTAATATACCTTAAATGCCTCAGTACAAGAAGAAATTATGAATAAGCTGTCCTACACAAAATGAATACACATATGGTATATAAATATCTGTTTGGTTCAAAATCATTGCAATAATAATTAGAAATAAAATCCTTCTGTGAAAATTTTATCACAACTTTTTATTTCTTTTAAATGGCTATTATTTTCTTTAATTGGATTTGAAGTCCTCAGCTTAGCAAAACTGAAAGACAAAATGTGCCCTTGTTTTAATAATGAAGCTTTGGAACTAGTTAACAATCTTCTAGATATTTGCACATGCATCTATCTACAGGGCAAAGTTTTGTTTTATGTGACCATTATTTATTTTTATTAATTTCTACTTTTTCAGTGGTTTTAATCATTGGTTTACTATTTGTATATCTTTCCATGCTGATTAACTGTCTTTTTAGCCCTTTTGATATTGAAAGAATAAATGATTACAGTGGTGGAATAATTTGTTTACCTCCTGTCAGGTTCAAAATCACACTTTTACTAGAATACTGATAAATATTTCCATCTCCTTGTTAGACATGCCCTTCATGTTAATTTTCCTTTATCATCATCATCATCATCAATCCCTTAACCTAAGAGATTGCTGGGGCACCACAGTTGACTTTACAACCAATTCTCTCCATCTTTCCCTGTTCTCCGCTGCCCTTTGGGAATCTCCAAATCCCATGCCTGTCCACTCCTTAATGTTGTCTTCCCACCTCTTTTTATGTCTGCCTTTTCTTCTGCACCCTCGCACTGTGCCTTGCAAGATTATTTTTGCCAGTCCAGATGATCTTGAGACATGACCATACCACTTCAATTTGCACTTTTTTACAGTGGTCAACAGGTCTTCACAGGATCCGATGGCTTGTTGGATCCTGTTGTGGGCTTCTTCATTGTTTACATGGTCAATGTATGAGATGCCCAAGATCTTGTGGTAGCATCTCATTTCGAAGGTTTGAATCCTTCTTTGTAGATCTGATGTGAGCGTCCATGTTTCACAAGCATACAAAATGATGGATATGGCAATCGAGTGCATCAGCTTTATTTTGGAACCAAAGCAATGTTGATATCTTTCCATGTTGGTCTCAACCTTGTTATTGCTGCTGTTGTCTGGGCAATCCTGCAAAGTAGTTCTGGTTTGGAGCCCTCATCTGTGATAATTGATCCCAAGTACTTGAAGCTTGTGACTCTTTCCAGCTTCTGTCCACTGATCTTTATTTTTCCACTGATGCCATTGGTGTTGTTTGTCATCAGTTTGGTTTTTTTGGTACTAATCTCCATACAGTATGCTGTGGAGGTTGTGTCGAGGTGCTCAACCAAATCAGCCAGTTCTTTTTCATCTCCTGCTAAACCATCAATATCATCTGCAAAGCGAAGGTGGAAATTGTTCTTCCTCCGATGCTGACAGCTCCCTTGTGCACCAGGTTTGGGCTGACATTGTACTTCCTCATAGTTGACCATAAGGCTGCATGCCATACCCTATCAAAGGCCTTTTTGAAATCTATAAAGACATGGTATAGATTCTGCTGATGCTTAAGGTATTTCTCACAAAGGAGTCTGAGATTGAAGATTTGTTTTGTGGTGCTCCTTCCTGCTCTGAAATCTGCCTGCTCTTCAGCAATAATTTTCTCTGCTTGAGGCTTTAGTCTGTTGAGAATTATCTTCAGCATGACTTTGCTCAGGTGACTGATCAAACTGATGGTTCTGTAGTTTTGGCATAGCTGTAGGTTTCCTTTCTTGGGAAGCACGATGACCAAGGATTGAGTCCATGTGGTGGACCATTCTCCTCTCTGCCATATCTTGTTGCAGATTGTTGTTAAGACTGTGACTATCTTTTCCCCTCCTGCTTGAAAGACTTCTGCTGGTTAAATTTTCATTTAACTGACAGTCAAATAATCAACAAGATTTTCATTTGGTTCTTTTAAGTTTACTCATCAAATATATATGAAGCCTCTCAAAGTTATTCTTATCTCAGCTTTTATTGAATCTTCATGAAGAGATCAAATATGGACCAGCTCTCCTTTGTAAACATTTATGTTGAGTTTTTGCATTATAGATTGACTTTAAACACTACTTTCTGTTTTATGCTGCCTTCCTAAATGATGAATGGGTCATGCTCATGTAATTGGGTTTAATAGCATCATCCTGGCTATACACAAGTTGTGTCAATTAATGGTAAAGTTTAAAAATTATAATGGCAAAAGTACTTTTACCTCAAGATAATTGTTTTTAAAAACTAATATAATGGATATAATTAGTTCTTTAATTTCTTTTTTAACAAATCAAATAAGATCAGTTTTTCAAGCTATTTGTGAGCAAGACCTTTTTTCAAATAATTCCCCCTCCCTACCATTTCTATCATTTAGTTTGGTCACCTAACGTGAATATAATTAGGATTTTTTTCTGCAGTTCTAAGCTAAAATATTTTTTTCTTCAAATTACATGCATATGCATTTTGGGAATCAGAACTTGTTTCTTTAAACCTAACCCTTCCCCCACCCCCAAAAACTAATTGGCTGGTCCTTTACCTAATTCTTATGCAAAGAAGCCTCATTGCACCATTACCTTCAACTAAAACAAACCTACTTCTTAGTGCAAAGTGATCAATAATGTAAAGACTTCAGGGCAAATCAAGGCCTCTCAGTTCAGTACCAGGATGCATGTACTTGAACCTATAAGACTGCACAAATCAATGCATAAAACTGCATATACAGGTGAAATCTTAATGCCTATACAGAATATTGTTACCAAGTCTATCCATGTGTATGCACAGGCATACTTAAGCATTTGTGTCACATAATTAAATTCCTTCCATACCACTATAGCAAGACATCTAAAACATGGATCAATGATACTACTAGGAATGTAGTCTGTGCCAGCATTTTTTTTAAATTTTCATCAAACCCCAAGGTTATAGTAAAGACACTATTAAGATCTGCATATATACATTACTGGACATGACAAGATAAATGTGCGAGTGTGTGTGATTTGGATTTTTATTATAGCATTAACAATTTTTCAGTCATATCGCTAATATGTCTGCAGTATGGTAGTTTATAGTGATGGGGCATCATGCTTCAGACATGTAGCATCATGTCCCACCCAGTCACATTATCTTGACACCAGGCCGACCAGTCATGACATTAACCTCTTCATTCTGAGCACCAAGCAAGGCAGTCGCTAGTACCATTTTTATCATTCTTTAGTATGAATCAGCCGGTTCAAACTGGTGACCTCCTACATCTGATGTGCACACTCTAACCACTTAGGCCACCAGAACGGTCGATAAGATAAATGTTTATTAAATACCAATCAATTTTCTATTCCAAAAAGAGCCAGAATTTTACCATCATTTCCTACAAGTAGGAAAACAATACGATCGTTTTCTGATTCTGTATTACCATACTCTCAAACGAGGCTGGAGCTACTTTATCCTTGAGATTGCCTGGTTACATACAACAGCAGCACCTCTAATGATGGAATCCCAACACTAGCAGCAAACATAGCTCACACAGAAAAGTTAGTTATGACACCCTGCATTATATGTGAAAACTCTTAAATGTCCAAACCATGATTTTGTCAATACAACAAGAGAAAACAGTGGTTCATTTTTTTTAAAATAGAAAATAGCCAAAAGGTTAATCTGAAACAAGATCACAATCGGAAATTACATATCTAACATTATTGTACAGTACAACCCATTTCCTAATTGGTAAAAGTGGTGAGTTTCCCACATAATGAATTTGAAATTATAAATATTATAATTATCCCCAAAACTGATAGGTATAAAACAAAAATATCATTATCACAGGAATACAGTTTTGATTGCTGGATCACATTTTGTACGCATCAAAAAATTTGGATCATGACTTGACACTTTGTGTCTCTGATGCTGACAACTTTGCAAGATATATATATATATATATATATATATATATATATATATATATATATATATATATATAAAATTTGCATTGTTTATTAGGTTTTTTATAAATTCATTATATGATAATATGATATGGGTAATTCCACTCTGTATTTGACCTTGTCCAAAGTCCAGTTCATTGTTCCTGACTAGAGACACTGATGATGTTTTTATTCTGTGAACAAACAATACATAGCGAAACTTTTCTCCATGAGTGTGAGTTTAATATTAGGATCATTATCAACTGAAGTAAACATATTTATTAGGGTCTGGGTCATGGTTATTGGAATTCCCACATAAAAATACCTAGTCTACCTGATGTTTACCATATTTTATATTAAAATTTTAGTACCGCTAACAGATTGCTCTAGAATTGAAGTTTCTATTAAGTAATAGTTTTTTTTACCAAATGTTATTGTGACCTAGGTCAAGGAGAGGTCTTTATAATCTTGTTTATTTAAAAATTACTCATTCGTGCTGTAATATCTTAAAGCAGAATCATTTGTTACATTCAGTATTTGAGCTGGAATTATTTATTCAAATTATTCTTCTCTGGAATTACAAACTGCTGCATAATATTCTTTGACAGAGGCAATATTTTGGAATTACAGTGAATTCAGACAAGGGTATCTTGGATTATATTACTGCGATTCAACAAGAGACTGTTGGCACATTATTATACTCCAGGCCATTGTTACATTAGTATATTTGAGACTGCATGCACATCAACACCCTCAGTGTTGGATCTTATTTGGAATATGACTGGAGTTAAATAGAGCTTTATTAATTAGAACTGGTGATAGAACTTTTTGGGTAATTAATTTGCAGTACTGTATGTTCTTTTTAAATTTTCACTTGATATTTATTTGTTTATTTAACTCTTTTCTATTACTTAGTTTAAGACCAATCTTAATAGTTTCCTAATTTTGGCCTGAGGATGAGTTCCTAGAGGTAGGGTTGGATCCCAGGGTCAGCATCAGCTACATGTGGATTATCATGACTCGTGAGACTCTGAGAGTTGTGATAATCCACATGCAACTGATGCTGACCCTGGGATCCAACCCTACCTCTAGGAACTCATCCCCAGGCCAAAAGTTGGAAACTATTAAGATCCCCACCATATAACCATATACATAATACTGGGCAGGAATAGACAAATGTACACATGCAACTGACCCTAGAGTCAATCCTACCCACCAGTGACCTACATGTAGTCCCCGAGTCAAACATTAAAACTAAAGAGATTCCCACCCAATAACTATATATATAGTGTACATTTTCCCTTGGGGTAGTATTTACCCTCAGAGCTTAGGGGTCTATATCAAAGGGGTTCAAACTTCAGGGTGGAGGTCAAAATTGAAAGATGCAAGGATATGTGTTTACAAACAGAATTCAAACTTTTCCTGTAAAAAAAAAATGCAGATTAGAATACACAGTTGGTGTTTCATTTATTGGCGACAACATTCTGAATCAACCCTTCTGAAGTCAAATAGAGAAGATGTGATCTCCTAAAACCCCATGATTGCCTGGAGAAAATAATGATTCTTGATGACCCATGCAGAATCAGGCATTAGAGGTTACTTCCATTACCAATGACCAGACATACATGTACCTTGTTTTTTTCAGAAGAAATTCTCATGTAATAACACTTGAGCCATTGCCTTTATTAGAAAGGTTGTCCTCATGTTCATTTCTAAATTAAAACAGCATGAAATGCATGGGCAAGCAAATGAATCTGCAGATGCACAATGACTCATGCAGGTTCTACTTCTGCTAGATGTCATTAACAAACACTTCAAATAAATCCCATCTCAGCAAGGCTGGAAAATGAATTACCCAATTATATGAATCTTTTTATCAACAAAAAAGGATAAGATAAATCCTCACAATTCTGATGAGTCATGCATATGCAAATTGCAGCCTGATAAATTAGTCACCTAGCTGCAAGATTTGAAACATGCACAGTGTGAATAATCAAACACTATTTTGTTATGAAAATTGATACAGACAGCCTGCTGTCGAGTGTCAGAGACAGGCACATGACAGTTTGCCTCAAAATGTAAATGGTTTGGTTTGGGGTTTTACAGCACAGCAACACAAGTAGGCTATTTAGTGACTATGATAGAATAAAGTGCCTTGCCCAAGGTTACACTTGAGTAGCTGACATTAGCTGATCCAATGATAAGATTGAAATACACACCCTTTGGTAACAAGTCTAGCATGCAAACCACTGAACCAAAGGTAGAATGGAAATCAAATCCTTTGGCAGTGTTGTCATTAGCTGCTGGTGTACGGGGATTTGCTGCTAGCACCCGCCTTTATTCAATAAATCATTAAATGCTTTTGAAGTAAAAAAAAAAAAAATATAAAAACCCCTCCTATTTTTGTGGAAAACTATTTTACTTGTGAATTTTATGAACCCACTGTTTTGGTCAACAGTCCAGCAGGCAAACCACTGACCCAGTGCAGTTTTGTCTCCATTAGTCACATATTATAAAATGGCAAAGGGTCATTGAGCCTATTTTCTACATCCCTGAGCCCACAGGCAGTGAATAAAAATGGACACTTTGCTGTGTACAGCATGTACAATACCAGAGTACTACTCCTGGGGATGGAAGATTTGTCAATAACAGCTTGACCCAACCTATCTCTATTTGTTTGTTTCACCGCCTTAAGAATAACCTTTGTGCAACTAGCAAACTTTAATATATATATATATATATATATATATATATATATATATATATATAAAATCACTTGTGATCATGATTACACTATGCGATTACACTGCCATGAAGGACGATTACGATTACGATTATGGAGCTTCTGAAATCGATGATTACGACTGCCATTACAATTACAGCTCACACTGCAATCAATTACAATCGATTACGATTACAATCTTAATCGGCCCCATGCCTGATACCTTGTAACTGCATCAAAATTGTAACATAACCATATACTGGGCAATTGCATCAAATATTGATACCTGGTAGATGCATCAAATAATGCTGGCACATGTCACTGCGTGATATATTTGTACTCCAGGTAACTGCATGAAATATTGAAAGTAACTGCATTAAATATAGACATGACAGATACCTGCATAAAATATTTATCTGCTGGACTGCATGAATTATTGAGGGTAACTGCATTAAAATCTATTTAGGTCATCTATATATGTATCCAACGATGTTTCATTACCTATATGTTCCATAAGTGGTTTTAACTTGATCCTACAAAAAAGGTGTCTGTCTAATAAGCAGAATTAAAAGGTTTAAATTTTGTAAATTAAAACTGAAACATTACTGAACTAAGCTGATAATCTAATCAAGTCATATGAAAATACACTGTAAATACAAAATATAACAAACAAATTTTGCTCCCTTACTGATGTCAACTAAATTATTTTCTTTGTTTTGCTTTATTGTGCCAAAAAGGTTTGTTCCAAACTAAAGCTATGTCCAAAACGTTTTAATTCATTTAGCCCCAATTGGAGTCACATACCTCATTTATGGAGTCAACCATTACATTGCTCATCTATGGAGTCTACTATTGTATACCTCATTTATGGAGTCTACCCTTACATACTTTATCTATGGAGTCTCCATTATATACCTCATTTATGGAATCTACCATTACATACCTCATTTATGGAGTCTACCAACAGCGTTATTTCTAGAAATCCTATGACAAGTTTGGGTTTCACAGACTTTGTAACACTAGCTACCACAAAGCAAAAGTGATTATGTATTTTTTTTTTCAGGTGGTCTCTTCAGCAAATAGGATGGTACTGTATGAACTGAACTAACCTCAGTTATTCAAACTTCAAAATATAATGTCTGAACGCAACTCTTAAATAGGTTTCCCAGCCTTATTAGGCATAAAAGATGCTTTTTCTTATCTTCTTAGTCTTCAAGCAGTTTTACAATGGTAATTGTTAATCTGTAAGTCTATGCAACTTTTAATCATATTCTGGGGCACGTATGTATAATTGTACACAAAAATATTAAATACAAATATCTGATAAATCTTTGGCACAAACAGTTAAAGTAAACTAGATTTTCATTTCTAAAACATATAAGAAGACTCAAAAAGTCAAAACAATTTAAACGTTAAAAAAAAAAATGAAAAAGGGTCGTTTCAAATTTAAAATGTGTGTGTGTGTGTGTGTGTGTGTGTGTGTGTGTGTGCGTGTGTGATTTGGATATTTAATGTAGCATTAACAATTTTTCTGTCATATCGCTATGATGTTTGCAGTGTGGCAATTTATAGTGATGTCGAGCACTGGGGCATCATGCCACAGACATGTAGCATGATGTCCCACCCAGTTACATTATCCTGACATCAGTCCTACCAGTCCTAACACTAACCTCTTAATGCTTATTAGCACCAAGCAAGGCAGCTGTTAGTACCATTTTTATAAGTCTTTGGTATGACTTGGCCAGGGTTCAAACCCACGACCTCCTGCAACCAAGGCAGGTGCTCTAACCACTAGGTCTCTGGAGTGGTCAATTTAAAATCTGAAATGGTCATTTTGTAATGGTATGAAAATCAAATATGGTCAACTACATGTACATACAGATTAAAATCAAATATTCATTTTTCAACCTCAAGTAGTTTTTGCTAAATTACGCTAACAGGGTTTTGTCCAAAATAAGTACAAAAAGGCACTTAAAAAAAGTCAGAAGGTGCAGTAAAAGCATAAAACTGTAATTAGGTCATCTGAACATTAAATAAGTCTACCATATGGACACACATACAAGATGAATCTATAATTCAAATGCACGGACCCAATTATGCCATATCTGTGCAGTTATGAGCATCAGGAGAACAAACAAGACAGACCCTGATCTGCCATGCATTATGTGATAGAAGATATTTAATCATGCCAACAAAGTTTGTGGGGGGGGAAGGAAACAAGATAAGATTAAAATTTTAAAAATATCTCATAAACTGAAAAATTGCCTGACAACTTAATAATGTCTTCTACTTACAACTGATACAATGTGTACAATTTCAAGACAAAAAAAATTTAATTTCTTTGTGATTACACATAAAGAGGTTTAGAATTGGTGTACAGACATACTGATGGACAGACAGATGTGGACAGTGGTCAAATGATACGCCTCTTCTGTAACAGTGGGCATAACAAATATCATACTAATGGATTTTAAGACTGTCAAAAAAAAAACCAATTTACTGACAGAGCAGTAGCCCAGATCAATAAAACAAATATAGTAACAACCCAATGACCTAGATAACTTAATCTCATTACAACTTTTGCACACTAAATAAACAGAGAGGCTAGGTTTTCATGATAATGCATGCATATCATGAACCTGCTGCATTATGACTGACTTCTAAACTTTACCTGAATAAGTGGATCAACTGCTTCAATTAAAGGATTTAGAATTCTGATAACATGAACGGTTGAGGTAATATTACATTTTATTATATGCTCGTTTTTTTTCTCCGTTAACTTTACATTGTCAGAATCGTTCAGTATTTCCCGATACTGCACCCTCGCGCTGAATTCATACTGAATGCACGCGAATAAAGGAACTACTTTCTATTGTAAACAAACAATTTTTTTCTGAATGAACTAAAGCAAATGTTTCATGGACTGCCGGGGCTCCGAGTGGCCGAGTGGTCTAAAGCGCTTTCCATTACGGATCACTGCCGTCTCACCTCTGTCTGTGTGGGTTCGAGTCTAGGATTCTGTGAACGTGGATATGTGAGAAAGCTTGCCAGTTGCTTCTCGTGGGTCGGTGGTTCTTTCCAGGGATTTCCTGGTTTCTTCCTCCACCATTAATACTGGCCGCCATGTATAGCCTATCGTGTGCTGAAAAATGGTGTTAAGCCCCACAACAACAACAACATCATGGACTGCCACATATCAGCAGCTTTGGCACATTCTGCGTTAACTTTTTTGATACAATGTTTCAGATTTCGCTAGCTATAGACGCCAGACAGGGTCCTTACAATAACATGCAAGTTATAAGACATAAACTGTCTTCTTTAGTTAGTAATAAAAATGGCAAAAATATACTTACAATTTTGCATCCTGAATTTCCTCGAAATGTACTTTATTGTTCTGCAAATCCAAATTACATGGGCCATGTCATGGGTTCTCAAGGTTGATTACACATTTCGAAATTGTACTGTAATTTCAAGTATATTCCAAGTGCAGTTACATCCTCCTTACTGCACTCAAAATGAAATAAACATTCAATTCCACAGCGTCTTTTCGATAATTGCAATTGAAAGACTTCATATTTTTCCCACATTATGATCTGAATAATTCAATGACAGAACAGAAACACGCATGCCGATGTCAACACACTTTACGACTAAATTGGCAGACGCTGCTGGAATCCGATGTAAGTTACTTCATGTAGATAAATCCAGATCATAATCACGAAATGGCGTCAAATTGACAAGAATACCAATACGTATTAATTCCAGATCAAATGGAAAAGTTGTTGCAATGCGCATTCATTAACAATATTACTCCAAATTTCAATTTTAAGTAGACCAAATGCCATTTTCTTTTGAAACTTATGTCCAGCGTGTGACCAACTTCAAAATCTGTCTGGACTGAGTTACATGCGCATTAATAATGTTGTTGTGTAATGATGCAGCTACGCTTGTGTATTTAGTTTGGAATACGGCACACATTTAGTTACTTTGTTTCTTGTAGTATATTTTTGTTTATATATTTAAGCCTTGGGTAGAATAAGAAAATGAGCATAGAATAAAAAGGTTACTGCGTTTGTATACTGCAAGGTCGTGCAGTATAGCCATCTGAAAAACTCGTTCATATTTTCCCATACAAATGCAGTCACCTATAAATATAAAACATAACTCCAGCCATATTGCAATTCATGGTCATTTTCACTAGTATAAACAATACTCTTTAAAAATAACCTTCATATTATTTTTCTACAAATTTATTCTTTTGTTATGTTGCCAGGAAATTTATACTGACATCTGAAATATGATTGGAGAAATTATAACGATGATTTTTATTTACATATTGGGGACGGGAGCTAATTTTATTTGGAGCTAATATTAATTATGTGATACTCACAGGCTATTATTGCATTCCTGTACCTTTTCCTGGCATGAGATGCCAGTCCAAGAACATTTCTGCCTCCGATTAATAATTGGAGGTCTCTAGTTAAAAAAACAACACACAATCACAAACTGATATCTTAATCAACTTGTGACAATATAATCTTTCTTTGATTAAGACTGATGTCTTCGTCAACTTGTGACAATATAGTCTTACTTTGATTTAGACTGATGTCTTAGTCAACTTGGGACAGTAGAGTCTTACTTTGATTTAGACTGATGTCTTAGTCAACTTGGGACAGTAGAGTCTTACTTTGATTTAGACTGATGTCTTAGTCAACTTGGGACAGTAGAGTCTTACTCTGATTTACACTCATGCCTTAGTCAACTTGCGACAGTAGAGTCTTACTCTGATTTAGACTGATGTCTTAGTCAACTTGCGACAGTAGAGTCTTACTCTGATTTACACTCATACCTTAGTCAACTTGCGACTGTAGAGTCTTACTCTGATTTAGACTGATGTCTTAGTCAACTTGCGACAGTACAGTCTTACTTTGATTTAGACTGATGTCTTAGTCAACTTGCGACGGTAGAGTCTTACTCTGATTTAGACTGATGTCTTAGTCAACTTGCGACGGTAGAGTCTTACTCTGATTTAGACTGATGTCTTAGTCAACTTGCGACGGTAGAGTCCTACTCTGATTTAGACTGATGTCTTAGTCAACTTGCGACGGTAGAGTCGTACTCTGATTTAGACTGATGTCTTAGTCAACTTGCGACGGTAGAGTCGTACTCTGATTTAGACTGATGTCTTAGTCAACTTGCGACGGTAGAGTCGTACTCTGATTTAGACTGATGTCTTAGTCAACTTGCGACGGTAGAGTCCTACTCTGATTTAGACTGATGTCTTAGTCAACTTGCGACGGTAGAGTCCTACTCTGATTTAGACTGATGTCTTAGTCAACTTGCGACGGTAGAGTCGTACTCTGATTTAG